>JAHWFP010060106.1:42941-70948 GCA_023313725.1 Lithobius niger | reverse complement strand
TAGATCCTTACTCTAAACATTTAACGTTCCGTTTTTGTTTATTAATTCGTGTTACTTTTAGAATTGCAGCTAAACTGTAAAACAGTGCAGTTGGCGGTCACAGCTGATAGTTTAACACAAGAGACCCTAGGCTGACCCTCACTAATCTAGCTATCGCCAATGTTAACAATAGAAACAAATCCTTTAATCTTCAGTCTATGTCTCGCAGCTGATGTTTGCTAATTGGTATTGTTGCATAATAACAATGTTTAAAACAATGTAAAACAATCAATCTGGTGGTTTAGAGCTCCGTAACCCCTGAACCACTTGACCAATTAGAAAAGGCCTTATGAAAAGGGCACATCTACAGAGCAATACCTGTAAAATGAGCTAAGAACCAGCTTTATAGGACAAATGGTTTGACCTGTAGAGAGGACAGACGAAAGTATCCCCAGAACAACAACAACAACAACAACAAGAAGCTGAACAAGAAGTTGTCTATTTGGCCCTTGTCTGCATCTCGGGTTTGGCTGGACCGAATTTCACAATTTTTGGACTGCAGACAGGCCTTTACTAGTCAAGACTAGATTCCAAATTTGGTTTAAATATGTTTACTTTTGACGGAGTTATAAGCTCTCAAAGTTGAGAGTTTAACACAGAGGTCCTAGGTCGACCCTTACTAACACTCGCCAGTGTTAATAAAACTGTAGTTCCCACTCTTTCGCCAGCGCCAGCGCACAGCAAACAATGCTTTAACAATACTAAAAACAACAATATCAAGGGAGATCAAAAAAAAAGAATTGAAGCAATGGTGTAACAATAATGCTACAAACAATAACGTCTTTACAAACATGATCATGGAACGAAACCGTGGACAAAACCAATAAATACAAGACGCCGCCACGCTAAATGAAGTAACGTAATCGTGGACCCGTGTACTATAACAAACCAAGTTGTTGATACGCCATATAAATGTACGTTAGGCAGATGTGTCTTCTCAATGTCGCATTGGACTTGATTTCATAAAGTAACGTAATCGGGCTTGAGTGAAAAGGAAAAACAAGAACTCAACTGTGATCTATGGAGCTTGATTTTGTACAACAACAACAACCACAAAAAACGTGGTTATTATCAGTTGGTCGTGTTGTTATTGACGGTAAGGTTAGGAACCGGCTTCGGCATTTCACTTGAGGTAATGAACTGGTTGGGGTTTGGCGTTTCACTTGTCGGACTTTCGCCCAGTTTCATGCTTTCTGGCGCAGCGCGGTGATAACTTTGGACCTTCACCACATCCAAACGGTGCGTTTTCCCCCAAAACTGGAAGAGGAAAACATTACTCAGCAGGTAATTCTTAGTCCATTAAAAAAAAAATCGGACAAGAGCGAGTTTTCTTCCCATGTTCCCTTTACGCACATGGTCCGAAATTCGGAAAAAGAGAAAAAAACCTACCTTCAATTTTCACGGAAGGCACTACAAATTGGTCCCAAATTGTGGAAACTCGTTAAATTATCATTAACATAACCTAACCAATTAACTGCGCCAGTATGAAATGCCAAACCCCAACCAGTTAACTACCTCAGTATGAAATGCAAAACCCCAAACTTACTTAACCTAACTCACAATAACAACAAAACCACACGAAACTGACAATAATAACCCGCCTATCGGAACCACCCAACAGAGAACTTTGTCTTTCGTCTATGAAAATAATAATGTTGTGGTATTTTGCATAAGCAGTTTATGTATTTCTTTACGAAATTCTTGCACGAATCAGACAATAATAACCCGCCTATCGGAACTGTTTACGAAAAAAACATATGAGGTGCCCTTCCGGCCAGGCCCGGCAAGGATTTTAATCTTTCTTACCTTTTTTTTTTTTTTGTTTTTAAGGTTCCTTAGATCGTGAAAAACTCGTTAAAAACTTAAAACTGAAATTTTGAATTAAAATGCAAAACTACCTAGTGGCGTGGTGCGCCGAAAATTAACGGCAGCGGGCAGCGGGCAGCGTGCCGAAATAATTTTTCATGAGCAACGGCGTGCGGAATATTGGGAAAATCATCAGCGGGGATAAATGTTGATCCTAACGTAAATTCCACATTGCCAATTGTAGCATAATACACTCGAATACAATTTTTAGTCCCACTTACGTTTCATAATAAGTATGGTGCAGAGTCGGATCGACAACGACAGCCATATTGATATTAGAGATAACAAATACATGACGCGACAAAGAACACAACTGACGTCAGCGTTGGCGCATGCGCAGTCCAATTTATTTAGGAAAAGCGGTCTTGGAAAAACCACCTACATTAAAGGCCGTATCGTATCATACCAAAAAAGGCAACTAAAATCAACAATTGACATAGAAGCAAGCGCAAGTTTGCCAGGTGCTGCCATCTCCACACCAATCGGCGAAATTTCAAATTAACCGACGAGGGTGCCAAATTCTGCCAACCGATGACGCCACTTGGCAAACTTGTCGCGTAGGTATTTATTTCGCCTTCTAGCGGAGCATTGTGGAAGGTAAAGATGATACGGCCTTTACTGTAGGTGGCCATGTCTTGGGTGATGCGGAGTCATACATGAGCCGACTTCGCGTGCTAGCATATAGGAGCTTGATTAGGTAAATCAAGCTCCAAAAAACGTGTACTGCACAATAACGTAATCGGGCTTGAGTGAAAAGGGGAAAAAAAATAGGAATGTCGGAGGAAACAATGCTGCATCGATTACTATGACTGCTATCGATGAAATAGTCACAAAAAGGCACAAGAAAATGCAAGGATTCAGTACAAATACGAAACAAGTAGGGAGGAGCGATCGGGGGTTGGGAGGGTGCCGGGGAATATAGGTGGAAGGTGAAAATACGTGGTGGGAGAGGCCAATTACACATTCAAACCTACTACAGAGCAATTACACATTTCACTATTACGGGCCAGGTGTACTCCTAGATCCGCCCGTCTTCATGACGGGATTTGCAACTAGTTATTAATATTTTAATATGTGAACTACATTTTGCACAGCAGTTCCTGTAAACAATGTAAGAATTATTGCCAGCGGCACCTCAAACAGCGGTGACCAAACGTGCTGTTTTATTTTTACTCGAAGGGATGCCCCACATATTTGCTGTGGTGTTAGATGTACCATTTCCAATATTGTGGATGTTTCTCAGAATCAAGTTTCTTCAATCCATTTGCGCACACTGGCTGACAAATGAAGATTTTCATTCCCTTAGCTCACTCAATCAGCGCATCCCATGGCTCAAATCACTGGATGCACCGTTTTAAAAATTGTCATGCTCAAGTATCGTTCCCGGGCACAACGCAGCCCGGACCCGTTTGCTTGGAGCTCTGCTCTGAAAGCCTTCATCTGCGAATTAAATAAGCCATAGCATCGTTTCCGGCTGCCAATTTCAAAAAAGGATTTAAAGGGTTTAACGAGCGTGAACCACTCCAGGCCAATTTCATTTTCCCCATCAACAATCAACGGTTTGGACGATAGTTTTCAATCCTTAGCACGTGAACCAGGAAATGTTAGGCACAGTAGCAAAGAAATTATACGTGCACGAAAACAATGAGAAGCGATTAGAGTGATTGTCCGACCTTTTACCTTTTTAACTGCTTATGCATGTAATTCATAAAGCAGTTATTAACACTGGCAATAGCCAGTGTTAGTAAGGGTCGACCTAGGATCTCTGTGTTAAACTTTCAACTTTGAGAGCTTATAACTCCGTCAAAAGTAAAAAATTTTAAACCAAATTTGGAATCTAGCCTTGACTAGTCAAGGACTGTCTGCAGTCTAAAAATTGTGAAATTCGGGCGAGCCAAACCCGAGACACAGAGAGGGCCCAAATAGACAACTTCTTGTTCTTGGTCTTGGTCTTGTTCTTGGTCTTGTTCTGGGGATGTACCTTTCGTCTGTCCTCTCTACAGGTCAAACCATTTGTCCTATGAAGCCGGTTCTTAGCTCATTTTACAGGTATTGCTCTGTAGATGTGCCCTTTCCATAAGGCATTTTCTAATTGGTCAAGTGGTTCAGGGGTTATGGAGCTCTAAACGACCAGATTGATTGTTTTACATTGTTTTAAACATTGTTATTATGCAACAATGCTAATTAGCAAACGCCAGCTGCAAGACTGAAGATTAAAGGATTTGTTTCTATTGTTCCCGTTAGTAAGAGTCAGCCTTGGATCTCTGTGATAAACTCTCAGTTTTACAGTTTAGCTGCAATTCTAAAAGTAACACGAATTAATAAACAAAAACGGAACGTTAAATGTTTAGAGTATGGGTCTAAAAGTCAAAACCTAGAAGGAACACAGACAAGGTTTGACAGTAAGGGTCTAGGTGTAAAATTTTGTAAGAGGCTGGTAAGCATTAGACCCTTACTACCCGGTGGTCAGAAATAAAAACATTTTCACGAAAAACTGGAAATCCTCCCATGTGATGATCCAGTGGTAGTATGATATAGGTTTACTGCTTTACTGTATGTTGAAAATTATTTTTCGATTTAGTAACATTGCAGGGTATTCGCAGCAGAGAGCATTACTGGTTATCCTCTGCCGTAAATCTACGAAATATAATAAAAAAATTCTAAAGCATCAAAAGACACAAAATGCCAAACTTCACAAGAAAAATATGTTCTTAAAGTTCCATAACAATATTCTAAGAACAAAGAAAACCTGCTACAATCGTTCATACACACTTTCTGTCCGAATAGAGTACAACTATAAGCTAACCACCGGGTAGTAAGGGTCTAATGCTTACCAGCATCTTACAAAATTTTACACCTAGACCCTTACTGTCAAACCTTGTCTGTGTTCCTTCTAGGTTTTGACTTTTAGATCCTTACTCTAAACATTTAACGTTCCGTTTTTGTTTATTAATTAAAATATAGTCGGGGAGAAAAAGGGGCTTGCGTCGTGAGATGTCGTTATTTGAACGGGTCATGCCTATCACCTTTACCGTTTGACCGGAAGTGACTGTAATATTAGTCGATTTTTCATGATTTTGATTAGAAGACCTGCCAGCAAAATGTAGGCGTTGTTATTGAACAGTTTGTGGCTAAATCGTTTGCATATGAAGGGTAGTAGGTCCTTGACAAAAAATGTTTGCCAATTATGTTTCTGTACGAAAAAAAAGTTGAACCGGAAATGACCCAGCTTATTTCAGGTTTTGACAACAAGCACGGAAAACGGAATTCTATCTGTTGTTGGGCTATTGGCAAACCACTGGAGAAAACATGGCGGCTACTTTATGGTTCGCCGGGAAGGCATCCTAGGATTCTATGTGTATTGGCAATTCATGTAGTTATGTTGCTCCGGTTAATCAGGTAATCATTGTATAATCGATTATTTAGTGTAATAGTTTGTTGTAGTATAATCAATTCGATAAACGTGTGAGACAACGGGATAGTGCATTTAGGTGTGTAGCTAACGGAATAAAGGCAGAATTATAAATTCATTCCACGATCACTTTCGATAGTAAAATAAACAATAGAGGGAACAAGTTCACTTTACGCGATTTTAGGAAGAATAAGGTGTCCTCACCGATTGATCTCTCGTTGGGCTAGAATGACGTAAAATGATCAACTGAACAACATTTTGCATAAAATATCAGCTGAGTACATGGGGAAAAAACGGCCTCTCGTCCATCAGTGCAAAGAGTGCGGCTTTCAATAATTTCTGTCGGCCAAACGAAGCCTTTGCCCCAAAAATTTTATGCAAAAATGTTGTTCAGTTGATCATTTTACGTCATTCTAGCTCAACGAGAGTTCAATCGGTGAGGAACCCTTATTCTTTCCATAAGCCATGTAAAGTAAAATTGTTCCCTCTATTGTTTATTCTACTATCGAAAGTGATCGTGGAATGAATTTATAATTCTGCCTTTATTCCGTTAGCTACACACCTAAATGCACTATCCCGTTGTCTCACACGTTTGTCGAATTGATTATACTACAACAAACTGTTACACTAAATAATCGATTATACAATGATTACCTGATTAACACGAGTCACGTAACTACACGAATTGCCAATACGCAGTAGCAATCTTAGGGCAGCCTTCCCGGCGAACCGTAAAGTAGCCGCCATTTTTTCCCTAGTGGTTTTCCAATAGCCCAACAACAGATAGAATTCCGTTTTCCGTGCCTGTCAAAACCTGAAATAAGCCAGTTCCGGTTCAACTTTTTTTTCGTACAGAAACATAATTGGCAAAAATTTTTAGTCAAGGACCTACAACCCTTCATATGCAAATGATTTTGCCACAAACTGTTCAATAACAACGCCTACATGTTGCTGGCATGTCTTCTAATCGAAATCATGAAAAATCTAATACTATTTCAGTCACTTCCGGCCATACGACAAAGGTGATAGGTATGACCCGTTCAAATGAACGACTGGAGTGGGACGAAACGTCATTTAACAATAGCTCACGACGCAAGCCCTTTTCTCTCCCCGACTGTTTTTCGATAACTGCTTTATGCATTTTATACATAAGCAGTTAAAAAAGGAAGGTTGGTCATTCACCAGCTCATGAAAGTGACGTCACTGGAACCACGCACACAGGAGCCTTTACGGTTCGATTTGTGCGCATAAACGTAAACTGTTGAGCTACACTGTGACGTCAGCAGAGGCTACAAAACAGTGGCATGCATAGGAGGGGGAAAATGCCCTTTTTGAAAAAAAAAATTGTCTTTTCACACGGATATTTGCTGATGCGGCAGTGGCTGAGAAAGGGCGTAAAGGTCTAAAAAGGCCTAAAAAGGGCTACAAAGGCCAAAAAAAGGCAATAAAGGCCAAAACAAGTCCTAAAAAGGGCAATACAGGCCTGAAAAGTGTAAAAAAGGCTACGGAATAGAAGGTAAAGAAAGTGCATAAAAAAAAGGCCCCTAGAATAAAATATTCACTAAAACGTTTTGTGCCCTTTTACTAAAGTTGCCTCTGTCCTCTCGGAGGTCTGTGCATGCTACTGCTTCAAAATCAACAGCCAATGGAAAAGCCATATGCAAAAAGTTCGGAATAGACCCTGCTGCATTTACCACAGTTGGCTGTAAACTATTTCAACTGGTCCAAACGAATTCACAACATAACCTAGGCAGGAAATGAGTAAATCAGCAATCGGCGAAAATCTCTAGAACTAATGACGTATCTTTACTTTAATCACAGCGATTTACGTACATGACCAGTCACATTAATACAAAAAATAAACGATAAAACGTCAAGAACTGCGTTAAAAACAGCTCCTAGAAATCAGTGAAACGAGAAAGTAATTAAGGCATGGTACTAACCTAATTTTAAGCGATACCAGTGCCGAACAACAGGAAGCAGGCGCGAGTATAGGCGTCGCTTAAAATCAGTAGCACACCTCAGTAAATTGTCGTTTTAAACTTTTAACAATTTTTTAATGAAGCCTTGCGCGCTGCTGTTTTACGCTTTATCGTATTTTTCATTAACAGCAGTAGCTATCGAATTTGAAAATGATAAGCGCATAAGGACTGTGTCATTTCCGTGAAAGAATTGCACTCACTTTCTACTCAAACTGAGATTTGAAAAAATTAATTGAGTTGTCGACTTTTATCCATCTTTTTGTAAGTAATCGTTGTGCTGCTCGACATCTTCAATGGATGTTCTTGAACAGAGGATGCACAATCTTGCTCTTTACGATTGGCTATCTTGTTTACAGCGTGCCGTCCTGTGAATTGTTTGTTCTTTTTTTGTTAGTTGTTTTCGAAAACAAAGATAAGCATAGGTAAGATAGGCTAGGGTTTTGAGCAAATAGGACTCCAGGCATCTCCAACGTAGACACGTACGCCGGCGATAAAATTTACAGGTTTTGAACTTTGGTTTAACGCTTTTGCACGTCAATTTGACACTTTTTTTATTTGGATTTAACACTTTTCACTTCAATTTAACGTTAGTGGATTTAAAATTTAACACTCTTGGCTTTAGATTTAACACACTTGCGCTTGATTTTAACACTTATGCACTTGAAATTAAAGCGTTGAAACAAACTCTTCGAACCATTTAATATTTTAAAAACTAAACCAAATTACATAAAAAAAAACAAAATAACGAAACTATTTAAAAATTACGAAACAAAATTACAAGATTAAAAAAAATATTAGAGCGTACAAGATCAAAACGAAAAAAATACAATGTTACGAAAAAAAAATACAAGTATGCGTTTAATGTGGTAACTAGCAGAGTCGCTCACTTCGCTCGCTCATTGTGCGTCGTCTCACTACGCTCGAGGATAGTTCTTGCTGCAACTGTTATGCTGTACAGTATAAGCAGTGCCAAACACCAGGAACGACACGTCGCTTTTAAGTTTTGTTAGTACCACACTTTACATGGCGCTTCTTGTTTCTCATATTTTAAGAATTTTTACCTAGTAGTCATCAACTTTCCCACTACTTGTGGTGCTTTGAACCAGTACTCTACATTTTACACAGATTTTCTTGTTTCATTCATTTTAAGATTTTTTTTGTTTGCTTACGTCCTCAAGTGAAAACGCAACAGTTTGAATGTTAGTTAGGCTTACGCAAGGCACTACCTCGTACCCAAAGCTGCTCGAGTTTGAACCAGTACTGCATTTTACACGGGTTTTCTTGTTTCACACATTTTAAGATTTTTTGTTTGCTTACGAACAGCAAACACATTGCCAGGATTTGTTAACGTAGTAAACCAATTTTTTTCGTACCTTTGCGTAGTATAATTTAATTTAACTGCTAAACGGTGGTATTGGATTTTAAATATCCAACTCCCTACAGCCTCCCCACCCGTGAACTGCACGTGCCTTATTCTTTAATGTGGGCTATTCAGATAACAAAAACGAGCTCGTTTGATGTTTAAGGTAAGGTTTAACTGATCCGAAGTCAAAATAGTTACGTAACACAAATAAACTTTCCTGTAAGGTTACACATACCGCAGTGTTCCTGTACTGTTTAGTCCACGTGAAATCTTATTGCTGTATTCGTATGTTTTTACTGTTTTTACTATAGAACACGATATTGGTCTGATTGGTTCATACTACTCTCGCTGAAAAATCGTAAAAACCATACTTTAGTGTGATTAGTACAGACCTACAGATTAACTAATTCAGGGTTCGTGCGACTCTTTGAAATCCTCGAAATATAGTTAATAATAAAAATGAAATATCAGTCCTGAAGTCTGGAATATGAAATCTTAACAACTGGTGTATGTATCAATAGGATGAACATAAAGGAGACGACCAGATGAAAAATAATGATGAAAAATTTAGCCCCGAAAGTAGGCGAGTGTGTAGCCTATATTATGCACTATATTGTTCTTACAACAATTTTGAAAGTTGTGATACGGTTTTGATTTTATTTACGTGTCTACAGGTTGAATACAGCAGTAAGGTTTCACGTGGACTAAACAGTACCGGAACACTGCGGTATGTGAAACCTTACAGGAAAGTTTATTTGTGTTACTTTGCTGTTTTGACTTCGGATCAGTTAAACCTTACGGTAAACATCAAACGACCTCGTTTTTGTTTTCTAATTCGTGATACTTTGACATACCAAGCTAGATGTCTGCACTCGTTGCAAATACACTGAATTTCGCTCGCTTCGCTCGCTCATTCAGTGCAAGTCTTTCTTTTGGAAGTTGGTTTGTCCGCAGCTACCTATCAGCGGCTTTGTCCGTATTTGTAATATAGGACGGCAAGCCAAATGGACAACGGACATTTTAGTTTTAACAGTGTCACCAGCATTGTTAGAATTTGCTTACACTTTCCATCTGGCGTTTGCTGATTGGCATTGTTGCATAAAAACAATGTTTAAAACAATGTAAAAGAATAAAACGGATCGTTCAGGGCCCCATAACTCCGGAACGAGACGACCAATCGAAATCTCTGTTTCTATAAAGGGCACTTCTCCGGAAGTAGATCTTTCAAATGAGCTAAGAACCAGCTTTCTACGACAAATGGTTTAGTCAGTAGAATGAAAAACTGTATAAACGTATCCCACAAAGATCACCACCACCATCATCATATAAGACAAAAATGAAACTCACGATTCCAGCTCAAGTCTAGATCTCCAATGTGACGAATCGGAAATTAGTAAAATTTGGTACACGTGTTAGCCAAGTCAACAACAACAACAACCGTTGCCCTCAATACATTGTTGTCCCACGTTCCTCAAATGTTCGAAGTGGAAACAATCTTTCAACAATCGATGACGTCACGTATTGTTGCGGTATTGCATTTTCTTTAATTTGGGACATTTAGGACCTTCCTCGTTTCTTAAAAATACGCCTAAACTATACGAACGGATTAATTTCCTGTCTTTCGACACCCTTCTCACATTTTTAGCCTCCTACTTCCAGAGGAGAAGAGCTTCATACCTACATAGATATATATATATAAGTCCATCGTCAATTTTTAATGGTTTAGACTAGCCACATCGCTCGCTTCGCTCGGTCCGTTGGCGTCGTCTCGCTTCGCTCGAAGAGGTTCCTTATTGCTGCACCTCTTTAAATAAGATTTAGATGACTATTATTTTGTCATCATTCGTCTGTAAATGTCATCCAGTAATTCTGATGCTTGCATTCTACATGTGCTGTTAGATGAGGATAATAAAATATTGAGCAAAGCTGCGTAAGTTTATTGATTGTTATTGAGAACAACCAGTTATTAACTGGTGGAATGGTTAACGCTCGTTAAACCCTTTGAAACCCAGTTATTAACTGACTTGTTGACGTCATGTATCGTTGACGTCATGTATTGTTGTGTGATTGTTGCTGATTGTTACAAACCGTCATTTTTCGTTAATTTGGGGCATTTAGGATTAAAGAATGCGCCTAAGAGAAATTCGGAGAAATTTCCTTTTTTCCAAACCCTTTCTCCAATTTTTGAGACCACTATTTCAAGAGGAGTAGAAGGGCACACATATAAATAAATAAATAAATAAATAAATAAATAAATAAATACACTGAACGATTTTGATTATGTTAGATAATTTCAGTAGAATCAGTAAATGCTTATTTGTATTTTTTTTATTTTGGTTTTTTGTTGTAATTTCTTCGGCTCTAATATTTAGGCTCTAAGGCATATTCAAGGGTTGCATTGCATACTCCAACCCAGGTGTGGTCTCCGGGTGTATTGAAGGACATTGACAGGATAGAATCTGTGCAAAGGCGATTTACCAAGTCAATCCCAACTTTTAAACCTGTACTTGGAACTTTTAAACCTGTACTCCCTGGAACTTCGACGTTTGAAATCTGAGCTTGCACTCGCTTACAAAATTGTGTACGGGTTAGCACCACCTTAGTTGACAATACTGGAACGAAGCTCTGCCACGAAAACTAGAGATCATAACAAAAAATAAGTTATCCCAAAACATAAGTTAAATTGTCGTCACACTTCTTTAGCATTCGGGCGGTTCCAGCATGGAACTCATTGCCTGACGCCAATGTCGCCGACTCTTCTGTTGGCTCCTTCAAAAGGTTTTTAGAGGAAGCAAAGTAGGGTCCATTCCTATTTCGACCGGATTATTGTATATTTTAACTCTGCTTGTTTTTAGCGATCAACAGGCCCTTTCCTGACCGGTTGGTTATTGGCGCAATATGTTTTATTATTATTTAGTTATTATTTCATAATCTTGTAACATTGTTTCGTTATTTTTTTTTATAATTTCGTTATTTCGCTTTTACGTAATTTGGTTTAGTTATTGAAACATTGAACATTTCAAAGAGTTTGTAACAATGCTTTAATTTCAAGTGCGTAAGTGCTAAATTCAAGTGCAAGTGTGTTAACGCATTCCAAAACCAAGAGTGTTAATTTGAAATCCCACTAACGTTGAATTGAAGTAACAAAATTGTTCAACCCAAGTTCAAAACCTGTACTAATTCCGGAGATCTAATGTAGAGAACGTTACAACTTTTTACTTGTGATTTTATGATAAGTCCTTGCATGGATTAGAAAGTTAACTAGATATAGCATCTCGCTTCTTCCAGTTCTACAGTGGGGCCCTAGCGGTAGTTGCGGCTACCACTACCTCCGACAATGCTTTGCCTTCGTGCTACTTCGAAGCAAAAGCATTAGTAGAGGTCTTAGTAGCCGCATCTACCGCTAGGGCCCCGTGTAGGACAGGAAGAAGAGAAATGCTGTATCTAGTTTACTTTCTAATCTGTGCTCCTCGCCCTAGGAAAAATAACTTTGCTCTTTCACCTATTTGAAGCCAAAATGATTACCAAAAAAAATTTTAAAAGCACTAAAATGAGAAAGTAATAAAAGGAAAGCCGCAAAATGCAAAACAAATGCAGTCAAACGTGCGACGTTTCGTTTCCCAGTTCGGAGTCGTTTTCAAGCAGAAAAAGAGCAAACGCAACGACATTAGAACAAATAACTACAGGCCATGCTATACAACCGAAAGCAGTGGTACATTACAATTCAGCAGAATGCAATGGTATTATAAAATCCTTGCAATTCCACAGAATGCAATGCAACAAGAAAAACCAAGGCAAGCATTTTGAGGAATTGTAGGGATTTTATTATACCATTGCATTCTGTTGAATTGTAATGCACCACTGCTTTCATTGTATAGCATGGCGTGTAGTATGTTGTTCCAATGTCTTCGCGGTTGCGCATTTTTTGCTCGAAAACGACTCCGAACTGGGGGAAGCGAAACGTCGCACATTTGACTTTTTTTTTGGTTTTTTTTTTGCACTTTCCTTTTATTACTTACACATTTTCTGTTCACAGATTACTTACTTTTAAACCTTTCAAATCCCCCAAGGTCTTGAAGAAGGTGTATTCTTCAACGTACTTTCGAAAGGGTAGGGTTTTCGACATTTTATACAACGAAGCCACGCCCGCCACATTGTAATCGTCCTCTAGTGTTGGCACCGACATCTTCAACCTGGAGATGCTTTAGCTCACGCTCTCTCTTCTTCTCCTGCAAACGGGAATGCAGCGAGAAGCTATCGACTGGCCCCTTATCTTCCTTTAACGAACAAAGTCCTGAGGATGTTTTGAAGTTTTTAATCACTATTAATTCAACGAAGCTTATCGACAGATACCTCATAATCGGATTTTGTATCTTCCAGCTCCGAACCTGTGGCAAATGTTTTTAGAAAACAAAAACAAACTCGTTTGATGCTTGAGGTAAGCTTAAACCGATCAAAGTAGCAAAGGAGAACAAATGAACTTTCCTGCAAGGTTTCATTTACAGCAGTGCTACCGTACTGTTTAGTCCACGATAACCTTACTGCTGTATTCTATGTTTTTACCATTTTTACTTTTGTACTCGAGAGATCAGCTAATGTTTGGTGCATTCTACTTGGCTAAATGATATCGCTGGAAAATGTTTAAAAACTAATTGTCTTAGTGTGCTTAGCACACCTCTAGCACACCTCTTGCTTAGCACACCTCTACAGGGTTCGTGCGAGTCGTTGAAAACCTGGGAATGTCCTGGAAAGTAATATTGGAATTCCATCCCTGGAAAAGTGCTTGAAAATCATGAAAAATTATACTATATTTATGATCAGTAGGGTGATGTGCGGAAAGTAGACAACGTGACTGAAAACTACTTACAAAATTGTTAGCCCCAAAAAAAGTCGAGTGTGTAGCCTTCCATTATTCTTCCTTTGTTAGGGCATGAAACGTTTTGAAATTTGAGCTTTGGTTTTAATTGTATTTACGTGTATAATGGTTGAATGCAGCAATACGGTTTCACGTGGACTAAACACTACAGTACAGCAACACTGCAGTATCTGAAACCTTACAGGAAAGTTTATTTCTGCTCCTGTGCTGTTTTGACTTCGGCTTAGTTAAACCTTGCCTTAAGCATCTAACGAGTCGGTTTTGTTTTTTTTTTAATTCGTGCTACTTTGGCGTACCATGCAGTTTAGATGAGCTTGATTTAATGTTTTGTATCTTTATCAATTACCGTTTGCACAAACCAATTTTGAAACAAACCCTTTAATCTTCAGTCTACGTTTGCTGGTTGGCTGATTTAATTTGATTTATTACGGAGCTCTAGCCAACATTGACTACCAGCCCCAGTACAACTACATACGGTTGGCATTGTTGCACAATAACAATGTTTGAGTTTGAGTTTCTTTATTGAGCAGAAAGGGCCTCCCAGCCATACGCTCATGCTACAAAGTAACCTAGACACTACTTAAACACTAACACATTATCACATTAAAACACATTAACAATGCTTAAAAGAATAAAACGATCAATCTGGTCGTTTAGAGCTCCTTAGCCCCTGAACCACTTGACCAATTTGAAAAGGCCTTATGGAAAGAGCACATCAACGGAGCAATAGCTGTAAAATGAGCTAAGAACCAGCTTTATAGGATAATTAGTTTGATCTGTAGAGAGCTAAGTAGAAACGTGTCGTAACAAAAACAACAAGCCAAAAACGAATTTCTAGGTTCTAACTCAAGCCCGTTTCCCCAAGTTGCTTTGACGGTTTTTAATGAAGTTTGATGTGCTTGTTGACCTAGTCCAACAAAGCTTACACACCAAATTTAATCAACAAATATCACAGACGGCAAAGATATTAAGCGTAAAAATTTCGGCTATACCATGGGAGGTTGAGGTCAAACCTTACATTAACATATGCGGCGGGTTCGTTGGCGCCACATTTCAAGGTGCAGACATACAGAGTGACCAAGAGTACATCAGCTGACACAGGTATGTACCAGTCATTGCCCTCCATAGGCGCTCTAGCCCTTACACGGGGTGTTTTCGAAACCGACAAACTACCAAGGCATAATACGGAAATAAAGACAAGTCAAAAAGTCCTATACAACACCTATCCAAAAATGCTTGGTTACCGAGATATCGCCCTTTTAGAGCTCATTATTTTATGCTCGAGTATTTAAGTCATGGCTTTGTGGACTGTTACCGACTGCCTGCAAGGCGCACACCTTACTGAGGCCTCATGTTAAACAAACTCGGATGCAGCAAGATGAACCAACCAGCGGGAAAACTTCGTGATAATCTAATTACGTTCGAAACTGCATTATCGTCTAATCTTGCCAAGGCAGGAGCAGCTTGCAAGAACTCAGTATAGTGACACATTTTGCAAGAAAGCGGACCGGGCTTCTTTTCAAAGCTTCTCACTACCCAGCAGCTCTTAACATTTCCGTAATGAAAAATGCGTTAGAAGTAACGCAGCAGAAGTTCTTTTTTTTTTATTTTTCCTAAGAAAACCTGTTTTATTTTCCTAAAACTGAGCTGCCCAAGTATGTTCATTGTTCCCGAGTTTTTTAAAATAAAGCCTTCGGTAACTAGCTGAAAGCCGCAAGGGGGAATGTGTAATGTATGTGCTGCAATGCCCAACGTCACTCATGAATGCTCCAACTGACGCGATCTGTTCATGCACGGATGCGTCAGTAAACACCCCTAGATTTGCAATAGCTTTACCTGCTAGTCAGCTGCCAATAGTCTAATAATAGTATTTAAATTATAAACATGTCTCTAATAAACATGTCACATGCCACTAATAAACTTGTCTCTTCCTCCCTGTTACTCATGACTCAGTATCAATTCTAGTAGCACGTAGTGTAACTCGACCACTAAGGCCTATTTATTACAATGGCGAAAAGGATGGCATTAATTAGTTTAAATTTAAAAGTCCCTTACCTGTTCTGCTCCGGCTTCAGTTGTATCGTAAGCAACATTTTCTATTTTGGCATGTAGTATTAGTCGTCAGTTAGGATGGATTTAAATTTTGCTAATTTTGTGCTGCTGCTTTGTGCAGCTTGGTGTGATTCTGACAATTGCTAGTTAAGGCCTGAATTATTTGATTCTAGTAATTTTGTGTAATTGCTATTATGTTAATCTTTTGTGCTGTTTGAAAGCAACTCGTGGTAGTAGGTTAGTAAAATGTGTTAGTATTTATTTAATAAATCCACGTGTTGGTGAAAATCACTTGTTAGTGGATTAGTAAATTTGTGAGTTGTTGAACGCACTAATGGTTTATTTTGTTAGTTCGTTAGTAAACGTGTTGGTTATTGAATGCAATATAAATTTATATAGTAGGCTAGTATATTTTTGCTTTGAAAGCAGCTCAGATAAATGTATTAGGCTAGTAAATTAGAATTCGGATGGGGAACCGAGTTATATTAAATTAATTGTTAATTTAATCGGAACGAGTTAAGAAGGGACTTGACTGCATTGGTTATTTATTTAAACTTGTGAATGGCTAACTCCTTATTAGCACGGCCGGCAGGAAGTGCTTATTAGAGTTCGTTTGCGCACGCGAATTTTAAAAAAAACTGGACAGGCGGCGGCAGAAGCCCAGAATGCAATGCTACAACATGTAACAATGGGGCAACAATAGGCGAGGTACACAAGATCGGATTATAGCTCACTGCTCAAAGTGTTGAAAGTGAAAAAAAAATGAGCGTACCGACTCTGTTCACAGTGTAGGAGCGTGAAAAGTGTGCACAGTGTACAAAGTGCTGAAGGTGTTAATAAAGATGACCATGCCAGTTTCATTTGTTCGCCTCCCATCAATGCACGCAAGTCGACAACGGTGAATGAAGGTGATATTGCCTTGAGTCTGCAACAGAAAAGCATTTGTGATTCTGTAGTGCGCTGTAGTTCTGAGAATCGGACAGTAGCCGTTCGGTTGCTCCTCCTTTCAAGCGGCAACGTATAAAGCGTAAATCGAACCGTCAGTCTGCAGCTACAGCTGGAAAAGGAGTAAACGAGAATGAAAAGGCAAATAGTAGGGTGTGTGTTGGTGGAAATCCGAGTATTCAGGGGCAGCAGCAAATGCAGGTGTGTGCGACAGAAAATACAGTTGAGGTGGTGGTGAGTGATGTGACCAGTGCTGAAAGTGAACAGCACCCAGGAGTACATAAAGAAGTGACTGCTCCTAGTGTGAATGCGGAGAATAAGGCTTCTTCTGCTGGAGGCACTGCGGTTGCGGTAGCGGATGAAGAGGAAGAAGAGATGCACGTGCAAGTGGAAAGTGATAGTGCTAATGTGAGGTGGCCACGAAGAGCAACATTGTGGGTTGCTGCATCCAGTTCTATTGGATGATGCGACACAAAGTGGTGTAGAAAATAGTACGGATGTGATTATTGGCTCAGCGGGAGCGTATATAAATGTGCATGGTAGTGAAGTTATAGATGGCGTGTGCATGGCTGTGGTTTCGAATGTAAGTTGTATGACAAGTAGTAATGCAGGGCTGGATGGGGTAGAGGTAGAGGGCTCACAGTTGTAGCGGGTTTTCTGCTTCCGTGCACCAGCCTTTTTTCGATTGGGACCTGGAATGTCTGCGGAATTAGTAAAACGAAGGGTGAAATTGAAAGCATGATGCAGCATGTAGACATTTTTGGTATGCAGGAGGCACATATAGGGAGGGAGTGGCGATTTTGGTAGTATTCCTAATGCTGACTGCGTCATGTCCACTGCACAATCTGGTGTGTGCGTATTCGTTAAGTGGAAGGTCCCAAATCTGTTGCAGCCGTGTAGGCATGCAAACGGAATCGGTGCATGTAGCTTGAAGGTATGGTTGAGTAGTGAGTGGGTGACGGTGGTGGTTTTGCATGCTTCAAAAAATGTTGCGGGTGTTGTATGGCAGGGGTGGCTACAGCGATTTTCCCACCCCTGTATAATCGCAGGAGACTTCAATGCGCACCATTTTCAGTGGGGATCGGCGAGATGTGATACTGGTGGTCACCAGCTAGTTCGGGTTATTGCTGCCTTAGGCCTGTCGGTTGTGCGCAGTGCTGTTCAGACGTTTGTTCGGTGGCAAACTGGTAGGCTGCAGGAATCTGTCCTGGACTTCTTTGTCTGTTCACCGGGTGTTTCGGATGCTTTCTATCTTGAAGCCTCTGATGACCAGCGGGGAAGTGACCATTTTCCAGTCCTGTGGCCTCTCAGTGCCCCACCTTTTGAAGCTAGATCTAGGAGTCGGCGTCCGGTTGTAGATAATGGTTCTTTCCAGGTATGGCGAGATAAATATGTGCATTCTGTGCGTAGGGTTGTTAAACTGCGTTGCTCATCGAGGACAAAACCGGTGTGGTGAACTCCTGCGTGTACAGTTGCAGTTAAAGATAGGTGACAAGCCTACAGGATGTGGAACAGACATCCGTCGACGGTACTGTGGCTGACCTATCATGCTGTCTCCATAGAGTCTGCATAAATTATTCGGGCTGAGAAGGTGCAATATGGGGCACGTCTGTGTGCAGTGGTCACCGGAGCAGGTTCTGTGTCTGCTGCATGGAAAGCGTTGATCCAACAGGAAGGCGATGCTCCCTCGTGTGGACGTATGGCCAAAAGCCTGATGGGGAGCCCAGCTTGGCGGTTCTTCGTGGGGAGGCGCTCGCAAATGCTTTTAATGCAAGGTTCACGAGTGTTTATTCGCTTCCGAGTGGATCACCTGCGCCGGCGAATGTTGTGTCTGAATTTCTTGGTATGGTTCGTGATGTGCCTTTCCATGCATCATAATTGCACGTGGCACTTGCCAAGTGCAGAGCCGGTAGTGCAGTGGGTGTAGATGGCATCTCTTACAGGGAACTGTTTGCTCTGACAGATGTGGGTCGTGAAGAGCTCTTGTGGCACTACCAAGGTTTGTTTGACGGCATGGGGGTATCACCTTCGTCGATGTTTACAGTCCTCATCCCAGTGCACAAGTGGGGTAGGGCACGGTCTGACATACGCAATTGTCACCCGATAGCTTTATTATCGTGCGTGCGTAAGGTTTATGAAAGGATGCTGGTACTGCAATTGAGCTGGCATCTTGAATACTATGGTTGGTTGTTGCCCAAACAGTTTGGGTATCGCTCTGGATGTAGCGTGCAGGATGCCATTCTTTTTCTCCTCTCGAGTGTGAGGGAGGCGTGGGTCCATGGGCTAACTGTCGTAGCGGTTTTTCTTGACGTTACGGCAGCCTACGACACGGTTAGCATTGCATGGGTACGTGCGGCGCTCCAGCAGATGGGTGTTGGGGTCAAGTTGATATCGGCTGTGCTTGCTCTTCTGCAGACCAGAAGTTTTGCCACGAGGGTCATTGGGGTGTGTTCGGCTCAGTCCGCAACTGACAGGCGCTTGTCACAGGGCAGCTGCCTGAGTCCCGTGTTATTTGCTGTTGCAATAAATGATGTTCTTTTGGAACTGGGACTGAATAACAACATCGTCTGTTATGCAGACGATGTTGCATTATGGTTTGTTGCGGCAGACCCAGAGGTGTTGACTGGTCTGATACAACGTTTGCTGGAGGAAGCAACACGCAAGCTCGCCAGGCATGGCATGGCTTTGGTACTGGCTAAAACTGAAATTTTAATTTTCTCGCAACGCACACTGTGCGATCGACACCTATTACTGTCATTGTTGATGGAGTGCCTATCCGGAATGTTCAACAAGTCAAGTACTTGGGTGTTTGGTTGGATGGTGACCTTGACTGGGCGGAGCACGCGCGGTTCCTGCAGCAGAAAATCTCTCGTAGCTTCCATATCTTGAAAATATTGGTGCAGCATCGGGATGTGAATCGACGCATGATCATGGCCGCATTTCGTGAGCATATAAGATCGGCTTTAGATTACCTCCCATTTCTGGCGGCAGCACATCGGCATCTACATGCTTTGCAGATTGGGGTTAATGATTATCTGCGAGTTGTGACAGGTTGCTTTTTGTCGACTCCAGTACAGGCTTTATGGGTTGAAGCAGGAAGGCCTCCACTTCTCCTGGGAGTGGAAGAATCGCTTGTCATGTTGTGTCTTCGCAACGTTGGTCGAGGGCTGTGAGACCCTGTAGCAAGGGTTTTGTTTGATTACCTGGGTCTTACGGATAGGGAGCAAGGAGAGTTGGGTGTTGCAGGACGTGGTATGTCGCTCCTTTCCACTAATGGTCTGGTACCATTCCTAAACGTTGTAACTGTTTACCCGCCATAGCAATGGCAATGGACAGCGGGTCTTCACCGGGTTTTTCGTCAGGGCAGTCCGGACGCATGCCACATCTATTGTGATGCCTCTTTTCGGAGGAACACGGATACAGGCGGAATTGGTGGTTACATTCCAGCGTTGAAATACGTTGTTAGGCGTTCTCTGCAAAATGTTCACTCCAGTTTTATTTGTGATCTTGCGGCGATTTCGGTTCCACTTGATGTGGCTGCAGATCTTGTACTTCCGGTGTATGAGATTTGCATGGACTCCAAGGCAAGTGTGGCTGCCGTTGCGGCTGCGATTCGAATGATGAAGTTCGAGTGTCCAGTTATATTTTCCACATGCTGGAAGCTGTGGGTCGCTACCCAGGAGGGGCTTCCGTCGCTCATGTGGGTGAAAGGACATGGTGGAGTGGCTGGCAATGAGGATGCTGATGCCATAGCAAAACAAGCTTCTGTAGAGGCGCCGTGTTCTGTTGTCGTGGCTCAGTCAGTGTGGTTGTTGAAGCACCCCATGCTTTGCAGAACTCTTCAGATGTGGAATGAGCAATATGCGCACAGCTCCACACAGGCCATTCGCTGCTTCCTGCGCATAGGCACCGTCTTGGGTGGCTGCAGCACCCCAAGTGCAGGTGTGGTGACAATGGCTCTGTGTAGCATTTTCTCCTTGAGTGTGGGTTCCATCGCGGAGCGCGTGCTGCTTTGTGTAGTAGAATTGGTGCAGAGATAACCCTACAAGCCTTATTGCGGACTGGTGAGAGGAAGCAATGTGTGATGCGTTTGGCATACGGTGGCCAATTTTGTGCGTGCAACGGGTGAGCGACTGTGAGCCCTTTATAATCTATGTTTGTTCGCATGTGTGGGATTTGTGTGAGTGAGTGTTAGACTGAGAGTTAGATTGACTGTTAGGCAGAGAGTTGGAGTTAGGGCACCTGCGAGCAGGCGGCTAAGGGCCTAAATGTCACAAAGTGTTGTCAGTTACTGGTGTTGTAGAGATGTTTCCTTTCTGTGTAGTTTCTTCGTAGGGTGGGAGCATCGCCTAGGGCCGAGCCCTCAATAAAGTATATTGGATTGGCTGAGGGTCCATTAAATATATTCAATCGTTGTCGACAACCAGAATGAAATGTCCTTGGTTTTCGCTTTAATCTTTCAGTTTTAAACCGTAGTTGTAAAGTCTATAATTTTGAGGCCTTAAAGCCACAAAATTGGACGGCCGACATGACTGAACGATTTATTTACTTCTTCAATGCAGGCTCCGGGAAGCTATTTGAATTGTTTCTGTGATTGTTTGTCATTTACTGATTGATTTATTTCAACGAGCCGTGGCCGTACGCCATACGCCCAGATACAAAATCAAAACTGCAAACGTATCAAACACTCCTAGACAGCATACTTATGCTTACACACAATGTACATCATAAAAGAAGAGTGGGAGATGGAGAAGGAGACCAGGATACACGTCACAGCTGGACATCCATGGTTCCAACGAAGACGGCTACTGCCCTCAACCTGGCCCTCATCACAGCGGACAATCCACAAGAGAGAAGGCCGACTACATTCTGCGCCTGATCGGCATACTGGAGGAGGCGCTGCCATTGGCAACGGTGTCTAGGACAAACTAGCAGGAGATGCTCTGATGTCTGTGGGGACCCACAACCTGGACATGCAGGCGATGTGGCCAAGCCCACACGATGACGATGGGCTGCCAGAAGTGAATGACCGGTAGGGTAGGCGGGAGAGGACCCTAGCCATCGAGAGTGGAAAAAAATCTAGAGGTGACACAAGGGCAACCAGTGCCGCAAATAGTACACGGCCTGTAGAAGCAGACGCCCACTCCATTTCCCAATCTACCAGCAGAAGAGCCCTCAATGATGGATGTCTGGACACTGGAAGGGAAACGGGCCAGAGAGCATCAAACACATCCTGGGCTGCAACACGTGCCAACTTATCTGCCAGCTCATTCCCCGTTGAGCCGGCATGGCCTTTCTCCCACCTGAGACATACAGCACCACGACGTATCGCAGTATGAAGTTTACGGCACACTTCGTATAGAATCGGATCACTGATATACTGCTGCTGGATCGCACGACGCAGAGCAGCAATAGAAGCTTGCGAATCCACATGAATAGTGAACGATGGCAGATCCATGTCGAGGGCAATATCCAGAGCCACTGAAATGGCACACAACTCTCCCATAGTACTCGAGGGCACAAATTTGAGACTACGACCATACCGTAGCTTCAGTGAGGGGACGACGACACCACCCCCCCCCCCCCTGTGCTTGTCTTCCAGTAAAAGTATGCTGCATCACAGAAAAGATCACACGCAGTTGGGACACTCAGAAAGACTTCACTCAGCGCCGGACACTACACCCACGGGCTGAAGGGTGCCACACGCGCCACCATCTGGGGCGAGATGGATGACACACGACGAAGCGACAGGGCAACCGCACCCAGAGGCCCCAAGCTACTCAGAGCCGTAGGACGGAAAGTTCCATAGTCAGAGATTACCTTTGCTACGCAGTCTCCTGCTCCCCTACGGATATTGCGCATACCGCATGCACACAGGAGCTCCACAGCCCTGATACGAAGAGGAGGCGCACACGATTCGACCCACAACGCTTCAACCGGAGTCGTCACGAAACAACCCGTAACAACTCACAAGCACTCGTTCACAATAGTCTGAAGACTGGAAACATGCCTGCGCTCACCAGCAATAAACGGTAGGTGATAATCAAGGACCGCACGCAGAGAACCTCGCCGTAGGCCCTTTCTCCTCGCTGCTACTGGCATTTGTCAGTGCGCGAAAGCAAAATAGGCCACGTTTTTTTTCTTCAAAAAGGGGGAAAAAAGGCATTTTTCGAAAAAAAGGCCAGGGGCAATGCCTCTCTCCTCCACCTCCAGCCCTATAGGGCAGTGACACGACGTAGTATTATTGTGTATAACTCTATGATGGAGCCGTAACTGGGTTAGCTTCAATGAGCACTGGAGGGAGAAAGGAAGATCGTCTTATTGAAGCCAATGCTATTAAACTGGATTTCTTAAGCCTATAACGCGCAATTTTTGTTGTTGGAGAAAACAACGTTCTTTTAAGCCTAAGAAATCCGCTCTCAAAGCACTGTCTTGACTGGAAGTGCCGTTTTTTCCGTTACATTTTAATCTAGTGCACCTCGTAGCTATTACCTCCAAATAATGTCTCGTAGCCAATATGACGTCACATGACGTTGCTCTATACACGCTACTGTGAAAAAGTCACATGGACAGACACAAAAAATAAAATATACCCTGTTCGTAAAAAAATAGACTTGAAGATCAAATAATATGAAGAGAAATGAAACTACGACGAGTGAGTGTTTATATTGAGTAGCACATACGGCTGAATCAGAGTCGAAATACGTATATGATTTTGTGATTTCTATATTGGTTAAGGCCCTTTAAAAATTCCACGCCCTTCTCACGCGTGGTGTTTTTTGAGCATATGAAACCTTTTTTTAAGCCCTAGGCTAAAAGAAATGTGCGATCAGCCGTCAATGCTTTCACCAAACACTGCCTGGAGCCGATGACCATCTCACCCCGAGCTCCATGCACAACTAAAAATTTTGATCCAAGAAAGACTTTTATCCAATGTACAACATTTACACTTTGAACGTGACTGAACCTGGTATTAAAACAATAGATATTATAGGCCACTCCCCATTAAAATGTAGGCTAACGGAGTTTTCTTTTTGTTTGATTAAATAAAATCGCCCAGCCGCATCTATAAAAAATAACGAATAAACCTTTTTTTTTTTTTTATAAAACCGTTCGCCCGTGTCAATTTTTTTTTGTACTGCCCATGAGTACCATTTATGTTTTAGCGGCCTAATGAAGTGTACCGTTAACTCATTAACCATTTACATGTCGACTTCGGATAGGTACTATCTCTGGAACAAACTAGGGGTTACAAAGAAAATAAATTTTAAGCTAGTGTCTCAATAAGATCCGGACGGAGTCCAAAACTGGTCTGAAATGTTAGTCAACTGGATGTCTTGTGGACCTCCTCCTGATCCGTGTCATGGTCCGGGCCACTGGACCTGATATTGAACGTCTTTTGGGGATATTCTAAATCTCCAATCGTTTTCAAAAGGTCACTAATCAGGGTAGGTAGGCCCACCCTGACAAATCGGGAAAAATAAATTTACGCACATTATAGTTTTCACAATGCGTTTATCTCATGTATCTCTGTTGATTATATATAAATAACACAGTTGAAACAAAATTTAGGTGCAATATGCACTACTACTACTGCCCGGGAATCCTTTAAACTGTCCCAGTAGTTTAATTCTTGTGATCTTGGATCGGTTAACCTCGAACAGTGGCTGGTCTTGCAGTCGATCCTCCCTGTTGTGTTCCACCATTTTGATTCGGGATTTCAGGTGGAGGTGGAACAGGGATGTTTCCTCCAGAACTCACAACATTGTAGTTGATGTTGGTATTACTCTCTTGGGCATGGCTGGTAAGGCAGAATACAACCAGGAAAACACACAGTACTCGTGCGGGAGTCATGGCAGAATTTCTTATGTCTGCAACGAAATGAAAAGCAAAATGTATATTCTGCATGATATGGAACACTTCTAAGTTTGTGGGCAGGTAAAGAAAAGTAATATAAACCGAAGTTTGATATTGAACTGGAGTAGACAGAGTCGTTTAGCAGACATGGCGAAAAGTTTCAAGCTATTTCAAAGTAGGTTATACTACAACTGCAAATTTCTGTTGATTTCGCTACCACGGCCCGCCTGTTGGCTTGAAATGATCTGGATACATGGAAACTCAACGGGGATAAACGTTTTCACCACGGTATTTGCTAAATGTTACTACTTGCAATCTGGCCTGCAGCTGGCCGACTAACATTTTTCAAACCCATTTGAGTTTAGCTTTTTTTTTTCTGTTTCAGACCGGTCCTGAAATTAATACGAAGAAGTCACCACCTCCATCCGCGACCTCAATCCGCCGTGTCAAAAACGTCGAAAGACAGCCGGAAATACGATTTTCTACGGATGCAAACCTATTCACGTCGCCGTTTGAACTTAAATGTCAGATTGCCTGTACGGGGAATTGAACCATCGTCCTTTGAAACCAAATTTGTACTCAATAATTGTAAAGAGGCACGTGGCTTGTCTGCTGTGTTAAAAGACATTCCTTCGAGCATTTTGCTTGCGGCGATCAAGCGCTAAAGAGAACTAGATGGCGCTAGATGCTACAAACGTTCGTTTCGTGGCAACCTACCTTTAAATGTCAGATTGCCTGTACGGGGAATTGAACCATCGTGCTTTGAAACCAAATTCCGAGATCCCACCGCTGAGCCATATACTCACACGGCCTGTCAGTGTGGCTCAGCGGTATAGGACCCCAGCATTTGGTTTCACAGGTCGAGGGTTCAATTCCCGCTCGGGCAGTCTGACATTTAAAGGTAGGTTGCCACGAAACGAACGTTTGCAGCATCTAGCGCCATCTAGTTCTCTCTAGCGCTTGATTGCCGCAAGCAAAATGCTCGTAGGAATGTCATTTAACACAGCAGACAAGCCACGTGCCTCCTTATAATTATTGAGTACAAATTTGGTGCGTTCTCATGCACCTGGAAGCAAGCTGTAAAGGTTAACGATATTACTGTCACTAGATTGCACCACGATAGAATATAAAGAAAATACCCTGGCGCCATCTAGTGACAGCAATATCGTTAATCTGTACAGTTTGCTTCCAGGTGCACGAAGACGTCCCAAATTTTTAGTGTTTACTCGATAATCAAGGAGGCACGCGGCTTGTTTGTTGTGCTTAAAGGTATTGCTTTGTGCATTCCTTTGCTAGCTGCGAGAGAGAAGTCAATAGAGCAGTGACATTTGCCGCCATATTGGCACCAGTTTGGGTTTTGGAGGGCATAAATAAGGTGCACTACATAAAAATGGAGGGAAAAACAACGGAAGAGCGGATTTCTTAGGCTTAAAATAACGTTTTCTCCAACAACAAAAATCGCGCGCTTTAGGTCTAAGAAATCACTCTTCACAGCATCGGCTTTACTATGACGCCCTTCTGTTTCTCTCTGCAGTGCCCCTTGCAGCTAACCCATTAAGGCTCCAGCACAATAATACAATAATACTACGTCGTGTCACTGCTCTATAAGACTAGAGGCTGTAGACTTGAATTTGGTGGCCACCCGCCTTTAAGTCCAATAAGGCAACGTAAATAGGTTTGCACCCGTAGATATTTAACCCTCGTCGAACCGTCATGTCTAAGATTTTCTAACTCCCCTTCTTCTGTCCAACTTAGATTAAAAAAAATTGTGAACGAGAAGCACAATTAGGGCATCTGAGTCAACTACAAGCTAATCATTCCAGCCCATATCGCCGTAATCACGGAGGGACGCGGGTCATACACGTCGCGAAGCTTCGTTTTATTCATCCCTATACCTCTTCACCATTTTCCATTTACACTAATCTACAGGAATCCTTCCGTTAAGAAAAGTTCCAGGGGTTTACGTCACTTTCAACTGCTGTACTTTATGGTAGGACGATAGGGGTTATTTTGCTTGAAATACTTTAGCATGCTCCCAATCCAAAAGGGTGTATTGTGTACGCGGTTTATCTTGAGTCCTGCAGATATTTTATGAGCGGCTACGTTTTCCTGGAGGGGGCGGCATTAATCGACGGCCGCCATTGTTTTTGTAACCATCTCGGATATCAACAAGGCACTCTGCTACCAAAAACATACAATTGATTATCTGTGTCGTTCTGGGGCGAACTCAAGATAGGCCGCGGACACTATAAATGTCGTTTTAGGTGATTTTCTGGCTTTTGTTATGATAAATACGCTTTTCTTGATAAGAATGCACAATTAAAAAAAAAAACGTGAAAACTCATAAGGTATTCAGCTCATAACGTATTCAACGATCAGTTTGCTTCGTTTATCCCTCCACCTCATGGGTACGCAACGTAATAAGATCAAGGGCGGGTTTATGCAACGGTAATCTTCTCGCTCACTAGCTTTTACTTGGTCAATACACTGAATCTGTTGGCTGCTTCTCGCCTTTGCCGCGGAACATGCGGCTTTCGAGTTGTCTATCCGTAGCAACCATGGCAAGGACGCGGACGCACATCTTCTCTTCGTGCTTCGTGACACGACGTACGATGCATGCGGCACGACAGCGCTGATTGATGACAACCAGAAAACATTTTTTACTGCATTACAAAACAACGGAATGATATCTGAATGCCAGCGTCCGGTGGATTGTTTTCGATTCGGTAGCCCTGAAATGGACGCCATGTTGGATTTTGAATTCTCGCTGCGAGCAGCTGTTTATTCTACCGTCGTCTGATCACTGCTATAGGATTTCCCACCCTACCAGCAAAGCCCGATTACACAATAACGCACGTATTCATCCGCCACAAACAATTAAAACAAATGAACATGTGCTTGTTAAGCTACAGCTGTTTAGGACTCTGCTGCTCTTTACGTTGGAGGGTTAGAGGATTTGCACTTTTTTATCCTAGGCCAAACTTCATAAATGCATCGCTCCCCCCCCCCCGCCAGTATCTATGATATGAATATTAAAATACAAAAATATTATCATTACAGCTAGCGCCCATTATCTGAGACCATTTTTTTTTGTCAATGAGGCACCTGTGCAGGGGTGTGATGAAGTGCATTTGGTTGGGGGGGGGGGGGGAGCATGCACATCAACTAAGGGTATGGGGAACTGGGGGAGTGCTGTGAGCTGACGGATTTTTAAGTATTCGAAGGCCTTCCCGGCTTCAAACCAAACGCTTTAGACATTACTTAGACCACCAAAAAATGAAAGAATAAATAATGAACAGTAGAGGAAATTATTTTCTTAGTGGTTTGATTGAGACTGAAACAGTATGGAACTTTAATTTGGTATTCTGGCACCCCTGGACAGGTGTTGGGAGAACAACTGCTCCCCCCCCCCTCCCCCCACTCCACCCATTCCGGTCCTAAGCACACAACATCGTTCTCGCTTAAATCGAAAAAAAACTACGTAGTAAGTGTGTACTTAAATACAAATTCATTTAATGTAGAGTGTATACAAAAATAAAAGCCGATTTCGAATTGTAACTTTACATCCACGATTCTTTCCCCCCTCTTTCTGTCACCCGTCTTGCCAGCTACTCG
>JAHWFP010060106.1:26403-42841 GCA_023313725.1 Lithobius niger | reverse complement strand
CCCCCGCGCGGCCCCTAGGTTGGCTTTGTGAGAAATACGGCCCTGGTTACAGACTTACGATCCATGTTCCTTTGAGGTGAGCTATTTTGGTGAGACGGACAAATACTTTTCCAGCTAAATAATGCAGCTCTGACCAAACATTGAAAAATCAAAAATGGATTGAAAACCGGACAAAAAAAACAAGAATTTTAAACCATAAATTCAGTGTAGCATAATTCCGCCTCTCCCTCCCCCCTCCTCCGACCTGTACATTTCATTCTTAAAACAACTCAGTATTTATTGCTATTATTTTTATTGGAATTTAAGAGGTTTTGGAGCTCTTTCGTAAAATATGTAGGATGAAAACTGCTGTTTGTGTAGTTTTTTAAGGGCTGTTGAGTGTTGGTGCTGTCGACAATTATACTGAATTTTTACGCCAGTAATTCGGTTCCAGATGAAAATGATTCTACAGATGAACTATCGTTCAAATTTATCACAATTCGTTCAACGTCACCTGTAAGACAATCAATTTTCCAAAATTTATCTTCAATGTCCTTTACGTGTTTAATACAGTCTTGCCGTCTTTTGGGGTGTAACAAAACTCAATCCTTCGTTAATGAGTCTCTCTACATCAGCCAATTTAAATATTGAATTGCTGCGAATAATAACCTTTAGCTTGGACCCAACACAGTTCGATCGGGTTCAGCTCACAATGATAAGGCGGTAATCGCAAAACAATATGCTCGTGTATCATCATCTGTACGATATGACCGGAATCGCTCACGGTGTTGTTGCGCTAATTCCACCAGCTCGGGTTTCAGAAAATCTGCTTCCCATTCAATTTGTTTATCATTTAACCACTGTTGTAAAGCTGGGTTTGTCCATTTTGTTGTTGGCAGCACTTTAGATTGAACAGAATGATAAGACGTGCTATCCATAACAATGACTCTGTTGGGCTGCAGTTTGTTTAAAAGTTCGTCAAACCATTTTTCGAAGTAGTCGCCAACCATTTCTTCGTGGTAATCGGTTTTCGAACCTTTTTTCGACTGAAACACTCGCTGTACTCCGTCAACAAATCCTTATTCATTGCCGGCATGCACAACAATAAGTCTTTCGCCGAGTCCACTTGGTTGTTTCATGACGCACGAAAGACCTTGTAAAAATGCAGAGCGTGATGATGTTAACTGTTGAATCTTGCCAGGAATTTGATACACAGTAACCGGCGTTGCACCAAGTTTCGTCGAGGTAAATATCATCTTTGCCTTCTGCACGATATTTGTGGATAGCCCATAAAAAACGATGATGCCAAGCAATTAAATGTCAGAAGCATTGAATTTCGCTCGTTGCGTTTGTGATCAAAACCCATATCGTGCATCAAACGATGTAATGAAAATTTTGAAATACTGCCTACCTCGAAATTTTTATCGCTACGAATTTCATGCAGTAATTTCTTTAGCGTCGGGTGTTGTTTTCCGAAAAAAAAATTGGGATTGCGCTGCTTACTGGGAGATCGAAGAACGCGATCGTCTTGCGCTCTCCTCGGGCCTAACAAAATTAATTGTACTTGCCGATACGCGAGTCAAGGCCGATGTTCGCTCGATGGTGTCTTCAACTGTCCAGGTTGGATTTTGTCTTCGTAAATAGGCGTAAACATTCAGTACAATCTCTTTAGCTTGGCTACCTAAAATTCGTCGTGCACTCTTCGGTTTATTGCAGTCTGCACGTGATGAAAACGTCGCAGTGGGGAGCGCTGCGCTGGAAGCAAACGACGCCATTGTTTTGCTTGACAGCGCACGACCAAATAAGGGACTATATTTTGCGTGCTTGCGTACTTTTTTGTCTGGAAATGTTTGCGACCATAGAACGCATTATAGTCTTATGAAATTTATTTAGCTACTACGATATAAAAATCCAGACACCGTTGCTGCTTTATTTAGACGTTTAATACAGAAAAATGTCGAGATTTATTAGGAACTATTTTTTTGTGGGGATGGAAGCAAATACGTTGTGATTTGCCGATTTGTGCGTACTAGGCTGTGACGTCCCTTTTTTCGTAGGGTGGGAAATCCTTTAGATGCTGTTCTTTGTGCGAGAATAGCAAATTTTGGAAATAGCGTGAAATGACAACAAATTGGAGCAATGTCTGAAACTACTATTGCACTTTGTTCTTTATTCGTATTGTTATTTATTTATAAACCATTTCATTTGTTATGTATTGCCGCATTCATTTAGTAGGAACTGGAAACTATAATTGTAAATAAATAACGGTTTTCTAGCAAATAGAGTTCGGCGAGCGAGAAGTCTCCTTGTGTAAACGCGCCCTAAATAACTAAGTCCAGTGACGAAAAGCGAGATCGCTCGAAATATTTTATCTAAGTTTTGGTATGTTTTCCTTTTTCTGAGCTTCTAAGCTCGGTTTGTCTTGGACTTAGGATTAGTTAGGGAAAAAACCCTTCTATTGCAGGATGTACGCCTGTGAAAGACGACAAAATATGCCGGGGCAAACAAAAATTATTTCAGGGGTGCAGGCGGTAATTTATGCCCCTTTCCTCGTCCATGATTATCTGCTGGCACCTCGGTACTAAATTTTGTGCATTTAATAAATTAACTATTAGGCGTCGAAACAAATTTGCAAATGAAAATGTGAGCAAGTGAAAATTTTCAAGTGGAAAAAGTGAAAATTGGAAAAAAACCGGTAACGAGACGTAAATTTATTATTACCAACCATGAACTGGAACAATAATAGAATGTAGCTGATTAAAAAAAAAAAAACAAGTTTGAGTGCTTTCACATCAGCAAAAAGACGGGAAACCAAAGGAAAATGTAAAACGAAGTAATTTACTTAAAGGGAGGTTGCCACCGCATGAACGTCTACAGCATTTAGCACCGTCTAACACTATCTAGTGCTATCTAGCACTTGCTTGCAGTTAGCAGAAGAATGCACGAAGACAGTTCTTTCAACGACACGATCAAGCCACGTGCCTCTTCGTTATTCAGTGAAAATTTGATATATCCCCGTGCTCCTGAATCCAAGCTGTAACAGTTAAAGGTACATCCGGCCTGCCTTATATCAGCCACGCGATGATCTCCATCCGCGCATACACCATCGCCAAGGTCAACTGAGATAGTAGCTACGTTCCTCTCAGCGAAGAACGCAGCTAATGTCTCAGTTGGCATTTGCGCCTAATAGACGAACCATCATGTACGCATTAATTGTGTCGTCACAAACCGGGATGATTCTCGTATTTTAACATCACAAATTATAATTTTATAGGCTAGTGTCTTATAATTTTGCTTCAACGATTTTTTATTTACTTTTTAATTTTTGAGATGTTGTGTCAATACAGATTTCCTTTTTATGCATGTATTGCCATCTACTCATATTGTTAAGCTTGATTTTGTAGAAGTGGCTTTATTGGAGCGTAGCTTCGCTATGAAGACACTCCATTGTAATCTTAGACAGCGCATCAGACGAAAACCACAAAGACTATCCAAACCAAACTTTGCATGCAGTTGCACGGGAGTACGGACAAGATTTATGAAAAGAAAAATCCGGAATTGGACATAGGGGTTGAGGAACCATCAGAGTGACAAAATGGACTAATAGCAAGAGCCAAAATCCAAACAACAACGAGATAGTACGAAGCCGTTTCTAATTGTTAAAGGCATCCGATTGTTAAAAGATTGATTGTTGGTGTTAAACAGGCGGCGTTATGCCACTGCTCTCAATTTAAATCAAACCAAATCAGCGGCCTCACGTGTGTCTGTTAACTGTAAGCAACTAAAAGCATATTTTGTAAGGCTTGGGCCGATCCCGATTACAGATTAAGAGTGCCACACGTAATTCCTTACCGACATTTTGCAATATCGCTAGAAATCAGGATCGGTATATAAATTCAGATAGATCGGTAAGAAACCAAACTGAAGATATTTCACTTTTCGTCGACCGATTTTGACGTTTGAATAAAATCGCTTCGCTCCATTTTGTCGACAGTGGAACTGATGACGTCCTAGTAGTGTTTATGTACCAGTTTACTATGAAAATAAAATTTTAAAAAGGTAAATTGGTTGTAAAAACATGGCAAATACGAATGTATTCACTATGAGTTTCCTATAAGTATACACCTTAACGCATACATTTACATACTTTGTTATTATTGTTTTCTACCGCGTGACGAAATACCCACCGTACGGAAAGCCTAGTAATCGTCACCGCAATTGCCCCGCCATGAGTAGAGCTGCAAAAATGCACAACGGTTTAGCAGCAAAGCCGCTTCTTGCTTAAGGGGCGACTTGAGCATACCTCATACCTTTCTCGAGATTCCCTGCTTGAAACTTGACTTTGAGCACTGGTTGAAGTCTGCGTTCTCGTTCAGAATAACCAGTCTCAAGTACGGGTTTAAGTTACTAAGGATTGGAGTCAGTGCTCGAGTTACAGAATACCATCGCGTACTTAAACACGTTATGGAATTCGAGTCAAGTACCAAGTCAGCATTCAGAATACGGGCCTGAGTAGCAAGTGCATCCTTCGAGACAAGAGGATGATAAGGCGAATCATATCACCAATCAATGTACATGGGCGACTTATAAAAAAAAAAGCGCGTTTGTGAGCGCACGTCTGGACCGGAAGAGGTTAATCAACGTCTCAAAGTAGCCTAAACGTATACGTAAATCATTTTTTTACGCCTTTCACTCCATGAATGGTTAATAGAAAACGGTGAAACGCATACAAAGAGTGTAGTTTTACTGAATGATGTACCATAGTTGCATGTTATGTCTGATAATATCCACTGATAACACCACAAGAGCCTTGTTTAATAACGATCATTCTCCGACAAAAAAACGAGTTTCATTCCGAACTGGAAACTAAAAACACCGAGCACTTGGCGCGAGGTGTTTCTATCATCTTGGAATGCAACGAGTGATTGAGAAAAATTATCGATACTTAAACTACGCTCGAATGGTTTTTGCAACGGGAATATCACATTGCAGTAAAAACAAGATAAAGGGACTAAGATGAAAAATTATTGATAATATACCTGGTCAGTTATCAATGGTACGCGGATAGCACATGGATTTTTTTCGTCAGAGGTGTTTCTATCATCTTGGAATGCAACGAGTGATTGAGTAAAATTATCGATACTTAAACTACGCTCGAATACGGGATTATCACATTGCAGTAAAAACAAGATGAAGGGACTAAGATGAAAAATTATCGATGGTAAATCATAAATAGTGACACGGATGCACGTGGATTTTTTCCGTCATAATTGCTGCGCGCTTGTCATTCTTAGTTGTCACAGTGTAGGCACCATTGTGTTTCTTCATTAATACTAACATTTGTAGCAAATTTCCGTTTCTTTAGCAGTGCTTTTACCAGAAATACAATCTTTATTTTTCAGGTGGCGGGGCATATTTTCTCGTTATAACGCTCTTTTTATATTATTATTATAACTCTATGCTGGAGCAAGTAACAGGGATAGCTGCAAGGGTCACTGGAGGGGGAAAAGAAGGGCGTCTTACTGAAGCCAAGCTGTTAGAGCGGATTTCTTAGGCCTAAAACGTACGATTTTTGTCGATTTGTTGGCAATTGCTGAAATTTGTAGCAAGTGGAATCTTTTCTTTTCCGAATTCAACCTCGCAGAATAAGGGAGCCGAGAAATCAACGTTTTTTATGGCTACGAAATCAGCTGTCAAAGAATAGACTTGACTAGACGTGCCGTTGGTTTTCCCTCCATTTTAATCGAGTGCCCCTTGTAGCTATCACTCCAGATACTAGCTCGTAGCCAATATGGCGTTAGGGCTCGTTTACGCAACGAGACCTTCTCGCTCGCCGAAAGCTATTTGCTAGGCAACCGTTATTTATTTACGATTAATTTCCCGTTTCTATTAAATGAATGCGGTAATAGGCAACAAATTAAATGTATTATAAATAACAACACGGATAAAGAACAAAGTGCAACAGTCATTTTAAACATTGCTACAACATTGTTTCCATTTCACGCTATTTCCAAAATTTGCTATTCTCGCTGAAAAAAACACCTTCTAGTAGTGATCAAACGACGGTAGAATAAATAGCTACTCGCAGCGAGAATTCAAAGTCCAACATGGCGCCCATTTCGGAGTTATCGAATCGAAGACAAACCTTCGAATGCCGGTATTCAGGAATATGTCCGTGTACTGCAGTAAAAATTATTTTCTTGTTGTCATAAATCGACGCCGTCATGTTGCAAGCATCGTAGGTCGTGTCGTGAGGCACGAGGAGCAAATTTGCGTTCGCGTTGTTGCCATGGTTACTATGTACAGACAACTCGAAAGCCGCATTCTCCGACAAAGGCGAGAAGCAGCCAGCAGATTTAGTACTGACCAAGTAAAAGCTATACCACGCGCCATGGCTCTTTGCTGTGACGTGCACATCACATGACTGGGCTAGTCCAATCAGACGGCCAAACAGCCGTTGTTCTCGTTCGTCATTGGCTAACTCATGGTGACGTCACACCGAACAGCCATTGCACATGGTATAGTAAGCGAGAAAATTGTTCTTGCGTAAACGCGCCCTTATTGTCACTGCTCTATACTTGAACCAATATTTGAACGTGCACCAGAATCTCTTAAATAATTTTATTGATTCATGAACTTACTTTCATCACTCAGCCAAAATTACTACATCACTAAAACACATGCAAAAATGCTACCAGGAATGGCATAAGGCAGAGTCCGACACTCGAGTATCATTAATAATACCATAGATTAGAAAGTTAGCCAGATATAGCAACTCACCTCTTCCAGTGCTACGCGGTGCTCTAGCGGTAGTTGCGCCAACTAATACCTCTGCTAATGCTTTTGTCTTCGAAGCAGCGCGAAGGCAAAGCGTTATCAGAGTTAGTAGTAGCTGCAACTACCGCTAGAGCACCGCGTAGCACTGGAAGAGGTGAGATGCTATATCTAGCTAACTTTCTGAATTCTCTGATAACACCAACCAATGTTCCATCTCTCGTTTGGGATCAAGACCCCATGCGGGCGGAAGATGAACGAGTGTTCGCAGTTACTTTTACAGGTAACCTACGTTCAAAATTATGCTGTATATGTTTTCGTCTAATAAATTTCTGCGAAAAAGCTCTCGTGCTGCATTAGTCCAAGCACTAGCCAGTTCGCAAGTAGGAGCTTTTAAACGACCTTGAAGGAGGAAGCCAGTTCAAGTTCTTTCTCAAGCCAGGACCGGCTGGTTTAGAAATTGTATGTTTTGCATCCAGGCTCCATGCGCCAGTTCTCGAAAGTGCCGGAAAGTTAACGCCTATTAGCATTGCTTCGGCGAAATAAGATTTCGACAATAGTGAATTTACTGGCCTGGAACCGGGAAGGGAAATCTGCAGCTTCTCTCACAGACAACCTCGTAACGTGCGGTGAAATATGACAATGTATTAACAATCTCCTGGTATAAGCTACACGATATTTTAAAAATTCACATAATATTTCAAAGATTGTAAACTTGTCTTCATTTTCAAAGGTAAAACATTAAAATCACAGGACACAACACTACAGAAACTTCACCAGGGAGACGCCATATTGGAATTATGGATGTGGCGCCGCGTCTCCCCGGTGAAGTTTCTATATTGATGTGTCCTGTGATTTTTATGTTTTTTCTTTGAAAATGAAGACAAATTTTTTAATCTTCGAAATATTAGGTGCTTTTTTTTAATTTCGTGTAATGCGTAGTGCTCCATGTGCTTTTATTTAAATCTAAACCGCATTTTTTTAAACTTGTTTATAAACTAAACGTATTAACAGGGCATTGCCACCAAATGGAAGGCTGCAGCGTCTATACCCATTTACCGCTATCTAGTTCTGTTTAACCCTTACTTTCAACAGGCGAATGTTCTTTTTATGAAACAAGCCACGTGCCTCCTTAATCATTGAGTATAAAAGTTGGTGCATCCCGTGCACCAGGGGGCAAGCGGTACAGTTAAGCCTAACGTAATCACGGGCGCTTTGTGCTATACATCGACCGTTTTGAAATGCAGATTTTTAACCGCTAGATGGGCGCCGTAGAGTGACAGTGATATCGTTAGCCTTCACCACTTGCTCCCTGGTAAGAGCAGTGACATTTGCCGTCATATTGGCACAAGCTTGGCACCAGTATGGGTTTTGGAGGGCATAACTACAAGGTGCACTACATAAAAATGGAGGGAAACACAACGGAAGAGCGGATTTCTTAGGCTAAAAATAACGTTTGTTTTCTCCAACAACAAAACTCGCGCGTTTTAGGTCTAAGAAATCACTCTTAACAGCATCGGCTTCAGTATGACACCCTTCTGTTTCTCTCTGCAGTGCCCCTTGCAGATAACCCATTAAGTCTCCAGCATAGAGTTATATACAATAATACTACGTCGTGTCACTGCTCTATACATGGACGCACAAACTTTATACTCAATAATTAAGGCTACACGCGGCTTGTTTGTTTCTTTGCGCATTCTTTCTCTTGTTAAAATCAAGTACTACATAGAAGTAACGAACGGTATACGGCGCTAAATGCTGCAGACTATCATTCGGTAAATAGGGCAGTGACACAACGTTGTATTATTGTATATAATTCTATGGTGGAGCCAATAACTGGGATAGCTGCAAGGCTCACTGGAGGGGGAAAAGAATGGCGTCTTACTGAAGACAATGCTGTTAAGAGTCGATTTCTTAGGCTTATAATGCGCGATTTTTGTCAATTTGTTGGCAGTTGCTGACATTTTTAAGCAAGTGGAATCTTTATTTTCCAATGACAACCTAGCAGCATAAGGGATTGGAGAAAACAACGTTTTTTTAAGCCTATGAAACCCGCTCTCAAAGCACTGCCTTGACTAGAAGTGCCGCTGTTTAACCCTCCATTTTAACCTAGTGCCCCTTGCAGCTATCTCTCTTGTAGCCAATATGACGTCACATGACGCTGCTCTATAGGCACCTTTAAGATACGAGTAGAAAATTAATTAATAAACAGTACTCACCAAGTCGTCTCGTCGTGTTGCTTGGACAATCAGAGTATACGTAGATGGTTAGATCTTGAAATCGGGTCATTATATACGATTTCATATCCTGAAAGACGATTGTAGAACTTATCCCGGTCGGTTTGTCGTTAAAAAGTGAATCATTGTCACTCGAAGTAAACAGACGGATTCATTCACAATACAATAAAAACGGACTTGATCGGTACTCATTCATTCCATCATTGGATTGAACTAACGTCCGGGAGACGAAATACCGACATCAGGAAAGTTATTCCGGCTTACTACGTATACGCTATACCACAATTTCGATGAAGATACCCTCGTACAAGTAGTAATTTTTAGCACGTACACGGATATAGGCTAGCTAGTTGGCGGTACGGATCCAGGATTTTATTATAGGCAGTGACACGACGTAGTATTATTGTGTATAACTCTATGGTGGAGCCAGTAACTGGGTTAGCTGCAAGGAGCACTGGAGGGAGAAAGGAAGATCGTCTTATTGAAGCCAATGCTATTAGACTGGATTTCTTAAGCCTGTAACGCGCGATTTTTGTTGTTGGAGAAAACAACGTTCTTTTAAGCCTCAGAAATCCGCTCTCGAAGCACTGTCTTGACTAGAAGTACCGTTTTTTTTCCGTTACAGTTTAATCTAGTGCACCTTGTAGCTATTACCTCCAAATACTGTCTCGTAGCCATTATGACGCCACTTGACGCTGCTCTGTAGGTGTGGCTGCACCATAATTTTCATTCATATCAAAATATATTTTTTGCAGGCCTCCCAGCGATTTTAATAAGGAATTTAGTAAAATTTCATATGGAATTTTAGGAAAAACTTTAAGAATTACACTTACATAATAATAATAATATTTTATTTGCCCTCAAAAAGCAAAACGGTAAGAAAGGGTCCTCCATTTAGACTACTAGCGATTTGCCGGAAATTAACATGGTAACATCAGTACCAATGGATACATATCGTCAAGATGAAGAGAACAAACTCTAATTACAGTCTTTCTGTCTAATTAAAATAAATCTAAGAACAATATCTAATTGCAAAATTCAGGGCGGTGCAGATGAGTTTTCAAACATCGTTCGTTCAAACAGTGATATGAAACATTCATTCAGTGATAAGACACGGTGTCATAAAGCCACAATATCACAGCAGATTACAATAGCCCTTAGGAAGTCCACAATTTTTACCTTTTTTTTCTTTTTACTAAGTCTCCACCGCGGTCACATCTCCCTTCATGTCGTCTACTACTTTGGCCTCATCCGTAGTTTAATGCCGGTATACTAACTAGTTTTTACCATAAATTGAGAAACATTAGGAAATATCAAGTACACAAACGGGAGTGATTATTCATAAAAGAATATGGAAATGTATTAGAAGTACTTAATGCACGGTGGTGACGTCACGCCAACACATCCCAACGCTAAAAGTGTGGCCGTTATATATGGTTAATCTGAAAACCCACACACGTGACCATGGGTTAATTTAGATAACCCACACTTTTTTGATAGCCCACACTTTTTTGATAATCTAACACTTTTTTCGCGCTCTACACAACCACTGCTCTACCATGTGACATACTTTGCAAAACTACCGTACACAACACAAATTCAACCAGCACACCCCATTGCAACCAATATAAATAAGCACATTTGCAACCTGCGGCATTTATCGCACTAACACGAAAAAAAAATAATAATTTAAGATTTTTTTACATGCGACTTATGTAAATTCCTGAACGGAAGTTCCGGTTTAGAAACGGGGTTGGAAGCTTCCTGTTGGACGCTTCCGACCGAAGGGGAAAGACGTTGCGTAATACCGATGTTTGTTTTTAAGGTAAAATTGTATTTTTTTCTACTTTAATAGTTTAAATAAGATGAGTATATAAAATGCGCTATTCTCTTGAGTTATATAGGTTTTTAGGTGTATTTCAAAGTGTCAGTAGCCTAGTTTACGTACCGTCGGAACGAAAGAGGGTTGGGCTATTTTTCCGTGGGTGGGGGTCTAGCATAGTACGCGAGTTTGTTTTTTTTTTTTTTTTTCGTGTTAGGCTAGAAAGAAATGTGTCGCAGGTTGAAAATGTGCCTGTTTATGCTGATTGCATTTGTGTTGTGTACGGTAATTTAAAAAAGTCGGGTCACATGTCACATGGTGGAGCAGGGGTTGTGTAGACCCTCGTAAAAAGTGTTAGATTATCAAAAAAGTGTGGGTTATCAAAATTAACCCACTGTGACGTGTGTGGGTTTTCACATTAATCGTATATAACGACTACACTTTTAGCATGGGGATGTATTAACGTGACGTCACCACCGTGCATTAAGTAGTAGATATCCGTGAGCCGTTGTCGATTTAACGGTTATAATTGCGAGCAAGCGAGAAACGGCTAGTCCACTATCGAGGGGGTGGAGGGAGTCACGAGTGGGCGAAGCATGAGTGACTCCCTCCAGCCCCGAGATAGTGGACTAACCGTTCGAGCTCAAGAGCAATTATAACCGTAAAATCGACAACGGCTCACGGATATGTATTTTAATGCTAAGGTGTGACGTCGAGCCAACATCTAGTTATTTGAGTTTTAAAAAAAAATTATTTGAAAATTTTATTTGTGAAACATGACGTAAATTTCTGAACTCAAACTTCCGGTTTAAACTTCCTGTCTGCGAAATTCTCACGTACGCGAGGACGTCCCTATATCCAGTCCCAGCCACCGACGTTTGTGCTTAAGGTAAAACCGTATTTTTTCTGCTTTATTAGTTTAAATAAGATATAGCGTATAAAATGCGCTATTCGCTTGAGTCTCGTAGGTTTTTAGGTGTTGTTTTAGAAGGTGTCAGTAGGCTAGTTTTCGTACCGTCGGAACGAAAGGTTGTCGGATTCGGCTATTCATTCATGGATGGGGGTGGGGAGGGGACTAGCATCGTACGCGAGGTTTTTTTTTTTCGTGTTAGTGCGGAAAATGTCGCCAGGTTACAAATGTGTTGTTCGCTTGAGTATCGTATGTTTTTAGGTGTATTTAGGTGTGTTTACAAGTGTCGGTAGCCTAGTTTTAGTACTGTCGGAGCGAAAGGTTGGCGGATTGGGCCATTCTTACATGGGTGGGGTTCTAGCATAGTAGCCTACGCGAGGTTGTTTTTTTTCGTGTTAGTACGATAAATGTCGTAGGTTGCAAATGTGCTTATTTATGTTGGTTGAATTTGTGTTGTGTACGGTAGTTTTGCAAAGTATGTCACGTGGTAGAGCAGTGGTTGTGTAGAGCGCGGAAAAAGTGTTAGATTATCCAAAAAAGTGTGGGTTATCAAAATTAACCCACGGTCACGTGTGTGGGTTTTCAGATTAACCGTATATAACGGCTACACTTTTAGCATGGGGATGTGTTGGCGTGACGTCACCGCCGTGCATTAAAAGTAAATAATAAATGCAAATGGTCGAAAAATTCACAAAGAGCAAGGTAAATTCACTAATTATTCTACTTACAGTGAGCAGTGTCAAGCAGAGAGTGTCAAGCAGGGGGTTTATTGTATGCCCATGTTTCACATGCTTAAGTTTGTTCAATCAAATTTTTGAGCGCACTGGCTAACAAATGCTGATTTTCGTTCGCTTCGCTCACTCAATCAGCACATTTCCCTTCAGTTGCCGCTCCCGAGGTTAATTTTAATCACGCAATGAAGCTGTAATTGCTCACTCAATCAAAATTAATCTCATCTACTTGGCCGATCGTCTACTTGGTAGCTTCACACTAGCATATGTCCAGCGTAACCATGAAACGAGGCACATTACTAAGACATCCGTCTTTGAAAAGATTTTCTTTTTTCCCACTTGACTAACCGTATGCTCACGATCTACATTGTGGTTCAAATTTTCCTGGCAGTGATAGATTCCCAGTCTCTTTTCTATTGCAACTTCCGTAGTTTATACTATTTTAGGTTCTGGTTGGCCACTCGAAAATCTGTATTTTATGATCGTTTTCAATCGCCTGTCACGCGTATGCACTAATGTTGGCGGTGACTGGAACCTTGTACACGCATTGAGAGTCTGGCGTACATAATGTCTGCGACGTTAGGCCTAACCCTACCTTGGCTGTCGGTACGGTTTTTGCTACTGACTAGGTACGTCTTACCGTTCTCCGAGTACGTCAGTGGCAACGCCGTCCTCTTGAATTTGTTGTTTCAGCATCCGTGTTGAGTACAGAGCCTTGATGTATTAGAAGACATTCCAAACAATCTTCCCAGCCTGTAAATTCAAACATTTTTCACGTTGGGAAAACGATGAAGCGAGCGACACGGTAGCCATATTGGTTCGTCTGCTCGAAGAGAAATTTTACCAGGCATGATCAATCCATTTTCCAAAAATACGCGCGAATGGCCAACCAGAATCTAAAGTAGTATAGTTACCACGTACCTTAACAATCACATATACTAAAAAACTCACTGATCACATAATATCCAACCAGCAAGTACGGTTAGTTTATTTATGATAGCGCTGAAGCAAACAGTTCAATAATTTTAAGAATAGTTATTTTAAGCGTTATTTTAAGCATAAAATAGTTAGGAATAGTTAGTTTAAGCATGTTATAATAGACTGTTGGATAACAATACAAACAATGGTTATAACAAAAATTTTTCACTTATGCGCCACTTCAGGTCCACGTGCTTCTAGCTCCACCCCCCGTTTTATAAAAAGGGACTCCCCGTACTACTCTTTACCTGTGTGCCAAAATTTAGCTTTGCAAACTTTTCCTAACGAGCTGTAGACGTGTTTTTATACCCTATGAGAATTAACACGCGTAAACTCATGTTTTCCAGCAGAACATACTTAGACATATTTAGGGTACAAAACGATAAAACGACAACTAATTACGATAAGAAAACGGTACACTTTACCTGGGGTCATGGTGAGGTTTTTACAAATATATATATACATTTTTATATATATATATATATATTAAATATATATATATATATATATTTTTTTTTTTTTACGATTATATACAGGGTGGTTCACAAAAAACTGACGACCCAACATTTTATAAGTCCAACCTTTCTAGTTAGCACCCCTCCGAACCAGGAAAGGACAGAAATCAAATATAATGAAACGGGAATATTTCTGTTTTCTCCTGGTTCTGAGGGGTGCTAACTAGAAAAGTTGCACTTAGAAAATCTTGGGTCGTCAGTTTTTTGTGGACCACCCTGTATTCATTTACCCGTTTATAAGCAGAGCCGAAAACCAGTCAAAGTCAGAGTCAAAAAATGGCCTCAGTCAGACACCTTCTAATAGGCTATTGCTAGAGTGTTGCCAGTGTATTTGCTAGACGTACCAATAGGCTACGGGAGTTAAAAAAAAAAAAAAAGAAAAACAAAATAAAGAAAACCTTGAATTTGAAAAGAAAACAGCGTACACTCGGAAATTTCACCCTTCCTCCACCCCATTCCCCCCACATTTAAAAAAAAATTATTTGGTATGATCCAGTTACTGTAAAGCATTTATGTAGATTGGTTGCTGCGATGGCATTTTGGATTAGCCACGGCTAGATCGTAAAAATTGCATGGATGGATTTTAGACTTCTGTACAGCCGTACCGGCTGATAAGACTATTGCAAAGAGAAGGGTTTTTGGTAATGTGGCTAGAGCAACACAACTTTTTCATATTTTAACGGATTTTGACAAACAAGTACATGATTTGAAGCGTATTTTTGAGAGCTTTACAATGCTGTTGACCTCTTGATGATAGCACAAACCGTTCTTCAGAAATATTCGAAAAAGTGTACAAAAATTGGAATTTTTTCCACTCTTTTTGCAATAACTTTTACAAAATTTGAGGGCTTTTGACAAACAAGTACATCATTTGAAGCGTATTTTTGAGAGCTTTACAATGCTGTTGACCTCTTGATGATATCACAAACCGTTCTTAAGAAATATTCGAAAAAGTGTACACAAATTGGAATTTTTTCCATTTTTTTTGCAATAACTTTTACAAAATTTAACAGGTTTTAAGAAAAAAAAGTACACCATTCGAAGCGTATTTTTGAGAGCTTTACAACGTTCTTTACCGCATCTCAATAGCACAAACCGTTGTCGAGAAATCGTCGAAAATGTCGAAATCTTTTACCAGGAATTTTTTTCCTCTGTTTTTTTCAAAGAATTTGAGATTTTCTAAAAAGGATGTGATTGTCCCATTCACATAAAAAAAAACCATTGGGAATAGTGCCGTTTAATAGCCACCTGTCAAATTTCAACTCCCATCCGTCCGTGGATATTTTCAACTTCGCAACGGTACCAGATAGAGACGACCACTGTTTACAACGTTAGATTCAGTGTCAAAAGTTAGTTAAATAACATGGAAAATTAAAACATCGTTACCTCCTTGTAGCTAATAGACTTCTTCGACGTAACTAAAACACTTCGTCGTTGAATTGAAATCTTAAGGATCTAGACACACGCTAGTGTGTCGCCGCCAAGTAGACGTTTTATTGTTGTTGGAGATTAATTGTTAGAGCGTAATTGTTAGAGTGTAATTGTTGTCAGATGGCGGCTCACTAGTAGACTGTCTTTTAACTGAAACGTTGATTTGTGTGACTAGTAACTAGTAACTAGTAACTAGTAAATGAAGCAAGCAGTCTGCATGCCCTACCTTGTGATTTCTTTCTTTATTTAGTAACTAGTCCGCAGGCTCCCATGTTAATTCTCATAGGGTATAACAACACGTCTACAGCTGATTAGGGAATGTTGCCAGATCTAAATTTCGGCAGACAGGTAAAGCGTCATATGGTGAAGTGCCTTTTTCTAAAATGGGGATTGCAGCTAGAAGCACGTGGTCCTGAAGTGGCTCGTAAGTGCAAAATTATTGTTGTAACCATTATTTGTATTGTCGTCCAACAGTAGATTATAACACGCTGATCGTTTCAGTACCTAATTGTCAGAATTCATTGTTGTTGCAAATAATGTGGTGGTGGTGGTGACGGGGTGCCCCTCCCTGTGGTGGTGGTGGTGACGGGGTGCCCCCCCCCCCGGCTGCCCCCACTGTTTCTTCGTCTGCGTGGTGTCGGTCGCTGTCCGGCGTGGGTGGTTGTGGTTAGTGTCGGACCAATCTGCGCGAAGAGGCAGCTTACCGGAACTCTTGCTAGATGCGGGAGAGGAAGCTGCCACGTGTGACGATGTGAAGTGTGGTGCTGTGAGGTGCTGCGTTGTGAGTATGTGTGGATGTGTGGTGCTGTGCGCCGATGGCAAGGAGATAGTGATGACTGGAGTGGTTTGTTCGTTCGGTGATATACGATTATACACGGGTCGATGTGCTTCGTTGGTTAGATGCTATGTTGGTTGTGTTAAGGCATGGTACATTGTATAGGCATAGTATATTGTATGCAGGGACGACGCTAGAATCACTTTACTGGGGAGGCGGCAGTGGGGCAACAATTTTAGCCAGGGGGGCGAACCGAAATTTCTACTTTTGCGATTCCTTGGGGGGG
>JAHWFP010060106.1:0-25017 GCA_023313725.1 Lithobius niger | reverse complement strand
CCCCCCCCCCCCCCTCCGAGTAATGACAGGTTCCTAAGCGAAGAAGGTAAAATGGCCGCCGACAGGTGGAAATGACGTCAGGCGCGCAGCGCTTGAAGCATCTCCAGACTGACCTGTGACCAGCCGCTAATGTGGAGTGTCCTATTATGGCCAAACTGCGCTCACGAAACCATGCAAAAAACGCTAAAATCTGAGAAATTTTATAGTGTGTCATTTTATGGTGTTGAGTTGTATTTTTTTTTAATCACTAACATTCGGTAAAAAAAAAAGAAAATCTTAGCAAATCCACTGAGTTTCAAGAATCTGCAACTTTAAATCGCTATCGACTAAACTAACCCTACGCGTACGCCAGAAAAAATAATGATAACTAATAAATAAATGAACAAATTGCAGTCTTTTCAAGTAGGAATTCGTTACGTAGCATTCAGGATATGAACAAAAAAAGTCAATCGTTGTAAAGTCAGATGACATGAGTCCCGTTTGGCACGTTCCGTCACTGACGCGAAATCAAACCAATACGTTAAAAGCGAACGCACATCCGCGTGTTCAACACTACTATGATCATAGGATGTATACTTACTGACGAATTACCGTACTATGATTCAGTCTTTTCATAAATTCCGTTAATATTGAACAGGATGTGTGTTCGTGTGTGTGTGTCCCCATCCATCCATCCAGGACTTAAAATCGCATACAAAAGTGGTTAGCAGTTCGAAATGGATTGTAAAGCAAACTGTTCCGTTTCACGACCGCAGAGATTTACTGGTAAGCATTGACTTGTCAATTTATGTAGAAATATACCTTCATATGAATTTAACTTTCTCATTCTCTATTAATTTTATTTAGATTTTTCCCAAAATGGTCTCATTCCTATTAATCTCATTAAGACATTTCTTACTGAAAAAAAACTGTCAACAAGTAACGAGTTAGAATTCTTTTACGTATATCTCCTTTCCATTTGTAGGGTCTCTGACGTGTTTTCAAACTGTTTCATACAAACAAACAAAAAACGATTGCATTCAGTAGTGCACGAATTAGGGCCCCCTCACACCGTGCCCATTTAAGGACGAGTACTGACGGGTGCACTCACACATCGAAGTGTACTCCAGGGTTCCCACCAACCTGGAAAACTCAGGGAATTAATCTATCTTTGAAACTCAGGGAGAACTCAGGGAATTCTCTGATACTTTACAAAAAAACCTGGAAAACTCAGGGGAAAAATTAAGATTTGAAATAATGTATTACCCATCTAAAAACTTCAGCTTTTTTTAAACACAAAACTGGTAAAATGTGTGGAAAAAATTCCTTCCTAAAATTGCGGTAAATCGTCTGGAAAATGAATTCATTTACTCTGGAAAACCTGGAAAACTCAGGGAAATTGATTTCAGTATTTTGGTGGGAACCCTGTATTCATAGAAATTGAAGATAAAAATTGCGGTGGGAGTGAGAAAGGGGAAGGAGATAGGTGGAAAATCGCGTTTGTACAAGATGTAAATATCTTTCTCAGCTACTTGGCTCATTTTTACGCACTTTTTTACTAGTTTTGTCCCACATCCTGTAATTTCCTTCGGATTTTTCCGACTCCGCGTTCGGCTTGGGGGGGGGGGACATATTTTCGTCCCCAACTAGGAATTCAACAATCTTGTACAGGGTTCCCACCGAAATACTGAAATCAATTACCCTGAGTTTTCCAGGTTTTCAGGGTAGATGAAGTTATTTTCCAGGCTATTTAACGTAATTTTAGGAAGTAATTTTTTTCATACATTTTACCAGTTTTGTGTTAAAAAGGCTGAAGCTTTTAGATGGGAAATACATTATTTAAAATCTTAATTTTTCCCTGAGTTTTCCAGGTTTTTTGTAAAAAAAAAAAAAAAAAAACCCACATAATTCCCTGAGTTTTCTCTGAGTTTCAAACGTAGTTTAAATTCCCTGAGTTTTCCAGGTTTTCCAGATTGGTGGGAACCCTGTTTTACATTATGCGAGTTCCTGTTGCCAATCCCAATCCACTCGTCATATTATTCAGAGTTCGCAAAAGTGCTGGAAAAATCGAAGTGCTGTGGTTTCTAAAGTCTGTCAACGGATGGCGCTGTACAGTAAAATCTCGTCGATTTTAGGTTTTATGAGCTTGCGGAAGGAACAGCCGAGACTTCCTTCTATTCAGGAGGCTACGCCGACTCCCTCTTAAGAAATAATTGATTTTATTTCGTACTTCGTTTCACATTTGCATCTATTCCAGCATGGACACCACATTGCCGACTACCCTGCCTTCCCACTTTTCAAATCGGTGCACTACCGGTTGACTTGACAAGTGGTCGACAAGAATTACCATGGGTTCAAAGTACAGTAATAGTTAGGCATTAGCCGGAGTGAATAAATGCTGTATGTGTTCGCAGGAACCCGTTATTAGCTACTAGCTATGGAGCAGTGACATTTGCCGCCATATTGGCACCAGATTGGCACCAGTATGGGTTTTGGAGGGCATAACTACAAGGTGCACTACATAAAAATGGAGGGAAAAACAACGGAAGAGCGGATTTCTTAGGCTCAAAATAACGTTGTTTTCTCCAACAACAAAAATCGCGCGTTTTAGGTCTAAGAAATCACTCTTCACAGCATCGGCTTCAGTATGACGCCCTTCTGTTTCTCTCTGCAGTGCACCTTGCAGCTAACCCATTAAGGCTCCAGCATAGAATTGTATACAATAATACTACGTCCGTGTCACTGCTCTACACTCTTGTTCGAAAAAGAATGCTTTCTTTATATGGGCATTTTACTGTTATAATAGAAATAATGTAGCCTATTATTGGTTTCCCGCTTCTGTACAATGCATCGTTCATTACAAGTTAACGATGATTCACTTTGTAACGTACGATGGATCCAACAGGTGCCGGGAATTCATAATGCACGTATTTCTATTAGAACAGTGAAATGCCCATATATGGAAAACATTCTTTCTCGAACAAGAGTATAGTTACCTCGCCATGTAACGACGATGTCGAGGGTCAATTGTCTCACTGAGTAATTATTTCCACCCTCTCAAAGATACAATTACCATAAATTGACTATTACACGCCCATGGGGTGTTAAAATTAAATCGATAAAAAAAAAAAGGTGGTGAGCCGTAACAATGTAATTCGAATCTTCCTTCTGTCCGGGGAGGGTATTAATTTAGGCCTAACTGCATCCCGAAAGATTAGGCGTTTATGCGATTATTCACTTACGTGATCTGGGTTCGGTGTAACATTACGCAATGCCTTTGTTCTTTTTTTTTTCTTCAGGAATTTAAGGTTATTGGTTTACTAGTTTACGTAGTTTTCTTTACGTATGCAGCTTTCAGTTAATTTTGGTGGAAAAAAACAAGATGGAAGGGGATAAAGCATTGGGTTTCCCCCCGGAATATATGAAGCGTTTAGTCAATTTCTAGAAAAGTTACGATCCAAAATACTTTAAGGTTAGAAATCGTGTAATATATCTAGTAACGAGGGGCGGGGGGAAGAGTTGGCGCTGTCCCTAGGTATATTTCACATTCCTATCATTGGAGAATTTTTTTTTGGGGGGGGGGGAAGCCGTAGCTTTGCTAGGGCTGTTATGGGGCGCCCATACGGTATTTGAATCATGAAGGAGGTGGAACATTTTTCACCGAAAAAAATGATTCTGAAATACGCCAAATTCTGTTTACCGCCGGCTAAGAAAAACTCTGCGAGTCATCAAATAAATTCCGGGTAAGTTTTTCAGGTAGTCGGGGAATTCGAATGGTTATTCAGCCGGTTTAGCCATTTTGGATATTTGTTGGTTAATTACTTTTGGCCACGGGTGGACTGATAGATCGAGGTATGTAAGTCTGAAGCCTAAACAAATCATTTTTTTTTAAGTATTTCTTTTGGAACAGGTAGAAATACATTTACTGCTTCGATTACGAAAGAAGCGTAAATAAATTTAAGCCAAAATAATTATCAATGACGAGGATACTGAGCTTGATTTTTCTACCTGCATATTATTATACCTTTATTAGCAAAAGCACGCTTTTAACGTAAATACAAGGTGTGAAATTTTTACACATGTTTGACGAAAATTGGAGGATATTTCTATGCAGAGAGTGAAAAAAAAGTAAAATTTTAATCCAAAGGGGTAAAGCAGTGTCGTGCACAGCAGAGTGGGGGGGGGGGTTCAATTGCCCCTACCCGTTTTGCAAAATGACCCTTTTTGTAAAGAAAAAAAAATTTTATGCCGACATTTGCCGGTACCTGAGAAATTACCAAAAAGGCCTAAAAAAGGGGGAAAAAAAGCTAAGAAAAGGGCAGGAAATGATAAAAAAGAGTAAGTCAACAAAAAATATCCTAGAAAAAATGACCTCCAAAACTCTTACTGTGCCCTTTTATTAAAGTAGCCCCTGCCCTCTCGGGGATACACGCTATGAAAATTTGATTGAAGCGTGTTAATACGGTAGGTAGAGGGTGGGAGGGCTAGCGCGGGGTGTATCTGTGATTTTCATAGTGATATTTTATACTCTATTTACCTACTAAGTACTAATTCGCCCCCCCCCTCCCGCCCATTCCAGGTAAAAATTTTGCTCGGCCTAATAACCCCCGTAGCCCCCATAACCCCTATAGCCAACTTACTCTAGCGTCGCCGATGCTGGTTCTTCACCCCAAAACAGTTACACGGCCTGCACACCCGATGCTACGACGCTAGTTCCAGCTTCACCAATGAAAATAAACACCATCACACAACTGCTTTCGTCACTTGAAAACGATTTTATACTATTTGTGATATAGTTTACTAACTGAAGACCTCTGAATCATCCAGTAGAACGGTGACTCTGTCTAGATTCCTTCCGTTTGAACTAATATTCTGTTTAGGCCTTATTAGACTTATTTGTGGTAATTTTTTGTTCCCTTTTCAGTCCAACTTCTTCCATCCTACTATACAATATGGCCTCCATCCACGTACGAGTTTTCTTACTGATTGCTTTATGTCTGGCAACTACTGCTTTGGGTGACACCAAAACTAGCGTAATCTACAGCATCTCGAGCACAGGAGGGAACGTCCCTATTCCTCCACCTCCTCAAATCCCGACTCAAAATGGCGGACAGCAGACTAATGGAACAGGATGATGTTCAGGGCCGATAGTCTTGGGACCGAGCTCCAATCATCCCAGGAATATCAACCAACTGGGCAACTGAACTGGGTGTCAGTATCAGAAGAAACCAGAGTTCGTAACATTGAAGCACATGTTGTAATTAAAGCGTATATTCCCTAACACTGGATCGTTAAGGTGTAAACTGTGATTAATGTACAAATAAAGAAAAATTACAAATGTATTCTTTTAAATGTGTCAAAATGAAGTTAACGATAGCATATAATTTAGTTTTGAAAATTACAATTACTCGGCCGAAGCGAAAGTTCCTGCCATACATGTGTTTTTCCGTTGTGTTGTAAAATTTAATTCAGAATATTTTTCTTAACCACTTAAACCGCATGATTTCTGCCCAGTGATCCACTTATATTTTTGCTTTGCGAACGAATCCAACACGGCTCGCTTCGAGTGCATCTGGAGAGCTCTTCCACCACTTGTGAGATTTGGTTTATGAATGGTAAACGAAGCGACCAATTTTTTTCAAACCCGTCTGAAATTCGCAAAATTATTATTTTTATTACCATTTGTAAGAATTTTCTGTATTATTCAAGTTAAAAGAACTTTCCCTTGGAGGATATGGTGCACAGAAGGTAGGACTTTTCGTCCCCTAAAATTAAATCACATTTTTATTATTATTTTATTTTAGTGTTATCTTAATTATTGTTTATCTTAATTGCCGTGTTATATTAATTGCGGTTATATGAAGATAAGTCGATGTGACCTTTGGTACGTTCACAGTCCCATGAAAGTTGTGATATCAACCCAAAACCAAAACTGATATAAGCGAAATCGCTAAGTTTCCAAAAAGGATCGGCCTTTAAAAGTAGTGATATCATTCAATTAAGGAAAGATTAATCGCATCAAATAATACTTTGGACGTTAAATGAAAACTAGAAGATTGCTACCACGAGTTAAATGAAAACTGTCGTTTAACTTTCATTTTAACTATCGAACAAGTAGACGGCGCAATTAACTTGGCTAATAGGATTAACCTTGGCGGTCTTTCTCTGGTTGAATGATATCACTACTTTCAAGGTCCGGCCTTATTTTGAAACTTGGTTGCTTCACTTATGCCAGTTTTGGTTTTGGGTGGATAAAAGGTTAATTCGTTATCAAATACCAAAATAACTCCAGTTCGGGCTTCGCTTAAATCTTTCATTTTTAATTTCATGCCACGTGTGGCTGCATGTACGCAGTGACCGAAGGAACGTGAAAAGTCTATGTTACAAATCGTACTGAAAGCTTTGTGTGGGGGCCCAGGGGACCAAGCAATAACAAACAGTCCATTGGTCAGCGTCTTCGACTACAAACCCGGTGAATGCTGGTTCGAATCCCTCGACTGACCCAAGTACCACGGTACAAAAAAATAAGTATCAGTGAAACAGAGGGTTAAACCGTAGGGTGAATGGCCTTTAAAATTCAGTTGGCCTCAAAATGGGGCGACCGACACGACTCAGTTCTTCAATGCAGGCTTTGGGAAGTCAGTTCAAATGTTTCAAAATTGTTTTCCTGAGCTCTTTGATGTGACTTACTTACTTCATTTATTGAGCCTAAGGAGGTATACATACCATCTGCTCACTGGATTAACTAGGTCTTTCCCTAACTTACTCTCCTAACCTAACTTACTCTCCTAAACCAAAAGCCAAAACATCACTAATAACCTCCTAAACACCCATATACAAGTCCCACGACACCAGATTACATGGGATTGCTTGCGATGGACGCTCAGGGAGCGAAAAAGAAGAGAGAACTAGGGTGGGGGAACCAGTCAGACCGTGATCCGGCGTGTGGCCTTACAAAAGGCAATAACCTGATGCAACGAACCGATACCAGACGCAGAATCCGGGGGAACACCTAGAACCGTGAGCAGGGGGTTCGGCCCACACCAACCACAAACCACCACTGTTTCGCCCAAAGGGGACAGGCCAACAAAAAATTATCCACCGTCTCCTCTCCACCACCGCATGCACACAACTTCCAGCGCACCCATCCAAGGCAGAACAGATGAGAGCGGAGCTGGACGTGCCCCGTGTGCAGCCTTGAGCCCCGCATCCTTGCACGAGAGGCTGTCCAGAAGCCTTGGGCAGACCGTAGAGGGATGCAGACCGGACAGCCTGCGCCCAGTGGTACTGGATGACCAGACTTCTTCCCATTCATTCCTGAAAACCCTTCCAGCAACTGGCTGCAAGTCACGAGGCCCGAGAGCAAAGCACACCTGGGCGCAGTCCTCCTCAGACCCCCGCCTTGCGAAACCATCAGCCAACTCATTCCCAAAGACGCTTGAGTGTCCCCTCACCCATCCAATAAAAACATTCTGACCACCTTGGCGCAGCACAAACAACTTCCACCCAATCTCATAAGCAATCGGGTGATAGCACTGCAGGGACCTGAAACAACCCCGAAGGAAACCAATGCCAGCCTTGGAGTCAGTCAAAACGCAGAACTACGGCAACCGGAGGTCTGACCCGATATCCAAAGCCACCGAAATACCAATAAGCTCACCTACAAAGGTCGACGGGAGGGAGCGCCGGGAGTAACTGTACTCCAGATGCATGCTACGGATACACACCCCCACCCCGCCCCTATTGCCTACTTCAATAAAGGAGGTGTCACTAAACACCAATGCACAAGACCGTGCCAAGCTAACCGGGGTTGCCACATCCAGCAGGGCAGATTCTGCCACCCCACACCAGAGCCAGGGGTCGCACGGCTGCACCAACACCGGCCGACGGCAATCAACCAACCCCGTATGCCGGAGGAGGAGAGCCCCAATATCAGGAGCCTCCAACAACTCTCGGGCATCCTGGTACAGAGCCAAGTATACCAACAAAATGATGGCCAGAGGGTGCTCTCTTCCCATAGCAATTACACAGTGACAGATTCTAACCAGCAGCTCCTTTGCTCGGATGGCAACTGGGATCTCACCGGTCTCAATGTGCAGGGCATGGACCGGTGTAGAGGGCAGACATCCCAAAACGGCCCGCAGACAATCATTTAAGGCCACCTGGATGCTCTCGATTGCCTGACGGGAGTTGACTAAGACCGAAACGTAGAAGTCAGCACAGGACCGAAAATACACCTGGTAAAATATGACTATGGTACTGCGCTTTGCGACAGACGCGTTTCCAGCCAAAGATTTCAGAACATTCAATCGGGCCAAAATATTCCCGTTGACAGCGATCACATTATGACACCACTGGAGCTGTGGATCCAGCCAGAACCCAAGATACCGAACTTTGGGTGCAGCCCTGACAAGAGTGCCGTTATCCGTAATCGACCCCTCCCAGGCCTGCCCTTGCCGGAAGATCATGAGCTCCATCTTTGCACTAGACAATTGAAACCCCCTGACGGCCAGGGCACTCACACCGATACCAACAGCAGCCTCAAGAGCCGCAAGGACAGCTGCAGATCCTTTCCAGCAAGCCAGACAGCCACGTCCTCAGCACACGCCACAACGTTGACTGACTGACCCATCTCCACCAGAACAGAGTTGATTGCAACCGCAAATAGGACCGGGCTCAAACAACTCCCCTGTGGCAGACCCCGGTCGGTGACCCGCACACCAGATCAAACTCCCCCGACCCTGGCCGTGAAACTACGCTTCCCTAACAACGCCAGGACAGCCGCCTTCAACTTCCTGCAGACGCCCAAACCATCCAGCAAATGCCCAACCCACGACACATCAACCATGTCGTAGGCTGCTTTAATATCAAGAAACACAGCAACCGCAAAGCAGTCATTGAGCCACGCTTCCCGGATGCCAGACTCAAGGAACAGCATCCTCAATCCTGAATCCTGAATTTGCCAGACTAACCTACTCACAAGCATCCTCTCATACACCTTGTGTGCGCATGAGATGAGGGCTATCGGTCTGTAACTCGAGACTGCTGTGCCCTCCTTGCCCCTGCCCAACACTGGAGTCAGTACTGAAAACAGCCAGGTGCATGGCACCGAAGTGCATGTTTCATCGAAGTGGCATGACCCAGATTCGAACCAGCTGCCCAGTTCGCCCCCAGATCACTTGCATAGCGCCTTAATTGCTATCCCCAGTGGAAGACGTGGACATAGTGATTAAGGCGCTATGCAAGTGATCTGGGGGCAAACTGGGTAGCCGGTTCGAATCCGAGTCATGCCACTCCGACGAAACGTAAGTGCGTAAAGGTGGCTTACTGAACTACGTTATTTCTAGTGTATAATTTTCGTTATTGGCTAATTTTCAATTTTCCTTAATCTTAATAATAAAAATTATTTACTTATTGAAAGCGCAAATTAAATATTTTTATAACCTTACATCACTTACGAAGGCAATGTATATCATTAGCACTTAATTTATGCTTAATTGGGCTCCTTTTGCACCACCAGTGCTATATGTAGAAAAGTATAGAAAGCAGTTATATTAGGTGAGATCACTTTCCTTGCCCGAATTTCACCAAGTAGGGTCCATAGCTTCCACTGAGTAACAATTTTTAACATAATCGAATTCAAGAAACCAGCTGCCATTACTAAGTCCTTGTATCCCAGGGCATCCCAGGACAGCACTTTCTGAATTAACTCTTAAGAGGGAGTGCAACTCCTTTGGTTATCTCAATTCTGACTACTAGATGACGCCAGCGTCTACAACGTATTTCAGTTACGATCTTAGTTCCACTTTTTCTCAGTTATTTTCCAACATAATAGTCCCAATCTTGTTTCTAATAAAAGAGAATCGAATTGCCTAGCGAAGTGTGGAGGCAAAATTATCTAAAATATAATTTTGTACTTTGGAGCAATATTGTTAGGTTGGCTGATTGAAAGATAATAAAAACTGTAAACGTGATTTCTGTCCGATATCTAGGAATTAAATCCTTTTTCTCATTAAAAAAAGTGTGACTGGTTTCAAATTAAACAACAAAATACTATAATATGCAGGTGTTGTTTGAAAAAATCGTACCTACTCTAATCGGATTCGAACGAAGAACGGGTGTTAAATGTGACGAGGCATGTTGACTAAGGGTTGGAGAGCAGTTCCAACGCTAGTGAGATCCGAGCGTTCGGAAATCTAAGCAAAATGACGTTTCATATAAGTTGCTGTTTGGGGCCAGGTTTTGTGAGCAGGTGTCCTCGGTTTACCAATCTCTCGGGTTTGGGCCATGGTCCGCCCTCAGGACGCCCGCTCCACGGTTGCATGGGTGTTTGGCGAGGCTGATGTGGTCCTTCGAGGCCTCCATATGGCGGAGGCTTTCAATGCGAATTTTGCTGTGGTTTATGATTCCCCGAGGAGCGTCCCCCCGCCAGTGAGTACTGTGGAGGACCCATGTGGGCCAGAGTTACCTTTTCCCATGCTCGAGCTCTGCGCGGCCCTGGACTCCTGTCGTCCACAGAGCGCAGCGGGAGTTGCTAAGGTCACATATGGGGATCTAAAGAGTTTTGGGGCAAGAGGTCGTGAAGAGCTGCTGGGTTTTTATCAAAGTCTGTTCGACGGTGAAAAGTGCATAACCGTGGCTTACTGAACTATGTTATTTCTAGTGTATAATTTTCGCTATTGGCTATTTTCCAATTTTCTTTAATATTATTTATAGCGATTTATGTCTATTTTTTAAATTTATTATTAAGACGTGTTGTCCCGGGATGCCATCGGATACAAAAGGCGCTGCGTAATTTCGTGGGAGCCACAAACAAGCCGGTATAAATTTGACCAAACTCTGGAAGCTATCTCTTGATTTAGACAGTACTATCCTGGGATACCCAAGGATACAAAATATCCTGGATACCGTAATGCCCTGTAATGCTTAATTTCGTTGCAACCAGCTAGACAGGCAAAATTGTACGCCGGGTAACTCCAGCAGTCTGTAAAACTTTTGCTGTAGATAAAGATACATGCTTACGCTTTTTCCCAACTTCAGCCAACAACAACGAAACATCCAACAACTTGATGGAGTTGAAACCAGAGATTCGGAAGGACGCGGTTTAATAGCTAATTCAGAAAACAATAAAATCTACTTATTGAAACGTGTGTGAAAAACTCTACATGCACAGACATGGAAAATAAATATACCTTGTTTCTAAAAAAAAAATAAAGACCTGGAGAGTGAGTAGTATAAAGAGAAGTGAAACTACGACGTGTGAATGTTTATATTGAGCAGTATATAGAGCAGCGTCAAGTGACGTCATATGGCTACAAGAGAGATACCTGCAAGGGGCACTAGATTGAAATGGTGGGTTAATCAACGGCACTTCTAGACAAGCCAGTGCTTTGAGAGTAGATTTCGTAGGCTTAAAAAAACCGTTGATTTCTCCAATCCCTTATGCTACGAGGGTTGTAATCGGAAAAAAAAAGATTCCACTTGCTCAAAAATGTCAGCAACTGCCAACAAATCGACAAAAATCGCGCGTTTTAGGCCTTAGAAATCCGGTCTAATAGCATTGGCTTCAGTAAGACGCTCTTCTTTTCCCCCACCAGTGCTCCTTGCAACTAACCCAGTTACTGTCTCCACCATAGAGTTATATACAATAATACTACGTCGTGTCACTGCCCTATACGGCTGATTCAGATTCGAAGAATACTTTTAAGTACGTATGGCTCTTTCGTGGTCTCTGTTGGTTAAGGCCGCTAAAAGTTGTTTAAGTGGTTCTCAAACACGCACGCATACTTTTTGTTTAAAGCATGAAACGTTTCTTAAGTCCTATAGTCTAAAAAAAAAGTGCGATCGCTCCTCAACTCTACCACCAAACACTGTCTGGAGCTGATGATCATATCAGAACGAGCTCCATTCACATGATCGCCTCCTATTAGGGGAGGTTTGACCTCAACCTCCCTTTTTAAAGCCGAAATTTCGACGCTTAATTTCTCTGCTGCCTTTCAATATTTTCCACTCAAGTTTAGTATACAAGCTTTGTTGTACTTGGTGAACATGTGTACCAACTTTTATTAATTTCCGATTTGGCACATCGAGATCTGGACTTGGGCTGGAAATAGTTCTTGTTCTTGTTTGTTTTTGTTTGGTCTTGTTTTTTGCTTATTCTTGTTAGCACGACACTATTCTGCTACGCTCTCTGCAGATCAAACTATTTGTCCTATAAAGCTGATTCTTAGCTCATTTTACAGCTATTGCGCTGTGGATGTGCCCTTTTCATAAGGCCTTTTCTAATTGGTGAAGGGGTTAGGGAGCTCTAAACGACCAGGTTGATTGTTTTACATTGTTTTAAACATTGTTATTATTCAACAATGCCAATCAACAAACGCCAGACGCATGGCATAGACTGAAGATTAATCAAACAATGCTGGTGAGCCAACAATTCACCCGCACGTGAAGAGGAAGCATTATCCTTATTACCAATTGATTTATATAATGATTTCACGTCACTCTCCCGTGTTAAAGCTAAAATGTCCGTTGCACATTTGGCTTGCTGTCCTATATTACAACTAACGGACAAAGCCGGTAATGGAGAGCTGCGGACAAACAAACACTTGCACTGAATGAGCGAGCGAAGCGAGCGAAATTCAGTGCTTTTGCAACGTGTACAAATAGGCGCAGGACGCAAGACTTATAAAGGGTTTATTTCCTTATTGGTTGTGCAAACCGTAGTTGATAAACGATACAAAACATTAAAAAAAGCTAATCTAAACTGCATAGTATGCCAAAGTAGCACGAATTAGTAAGCAAAAACGAACTCGTTTGATGCTTAAGGTAAGGTTAACTGATTCAAAGTCAAAACAGTAGAGGAACAGTAATGCTGTACTGTTGTAGTGTTGCTGTACTGTTTAGTCCACGTGAAACCTTACTGCTGTATCCAACCATTATTCACGTAAATGCAATTAAAGGCAGAGTCCACATTTCAAAACTCTTCATACCCAAACAAAGCAAGAAAATTGTAAGATAAGCATTCGACTACTTCCTTGGCTAAATTTTTTCAGTGTTCTTAAGTCACGTCATCTACTTTCCCTTTATCACCCTACTGATGATACATATATAATTCTTCAAGATTTTCAAGCCCTTCTCCAGGCATGGAATTACATTATTACTTTCCAGGGCCTTTCTAGGTTTTCAAAGACTCGCACGAACCCTCAATTACCTGTCGTAAGCCCACTAAGACGATTAGATTTTAAGCATTTTTCCAATGATGTCGTGTAGCCAAGTAGCATGCACCAAACATTAGCTGAAGTTTCGTGTGCAAAAATAAATTGGCAAAAAAACATTTGAATACAGCAGTAAGGTTTCACGTGGACCAAACAGTACAGAAACAGAGCAGTATCTGAAACCCTATACAGGAAAGTTTATTTGTGTTCCTTTGCTGTTTTGACTATGAATCAGTTAAACCTTACCTTAAGCATCAAACGAGTTCGTTTTAATATACTAACGTCCCATCCATCTTGATCGCCTCCGGGCTCCGAGCTTTTTGCATATTGCCGTTCCAATGGCTGAAGATTTTGCTGCCTCCACTGGCGTCACAACGCAGCTCAAGGAGTTCCCAACAGTTTACGCACATGCACACACGTCAAATCGGAAAGACTCCAGTGTGCGCACTTCCGGTGACGTCACTTAATTAGCTGGCGAATGACCAACCTTCCTATATACTAACGTTCGATTGACCTTGATCGACTCGAAGCGAATCTAAAGGGCCGTTCGGAGGTGCGTCACAACTAAAAACTTTGATCCAAAGAAAGACTTTTATCCAATGTACACCATTATTATTATGAACTTGGCTGGACCTGGAATTAAAATAAATATTGTAGGCTACTCCACAATAAAATGTGGGCTACCAAGTTTGCTACTTATTTGTTAAATAAAAAAGACCAGCGCCCGCATCTAAAAAATAGCAAATAAAAATTGTTTAAAAAATAAAGCCACTCGCCCATGTCAATTTTTTTTTCAGAACTACTCTGGAGAACCATTTAACCTTTAGTGGCCTATTACCACGCGCAATGGCTGTTTGCTGTGACGTGCATAACACGTGACTGGGCTAGTCCAATCAGACGGGCAAACAGCCGTTGTTCCCGTTCGTCATTGGCTAACTCATGGTGACGTCACGGCAAACAGCCATTGCGCATGGTTTAATGAAGTGTAACTACTACATCTGCTTGTCGATTTCGGGTTGATACTATTTTTGGAGTAAGATAGGATTACAAAGAAAATAAATTTTAAGCTAGTGTCCCAAAAAGATACGGGTAGGGAAAAAAGTTAGACTTATAGTTTTCACAATCCGTTTATTTCATGTATCTCTGTCGATTATCAAAAAAAAATAATAATAATAATATTAACAACACAGTTGTAACGAAATTTAGGTGCAATATGCACTACTATATTACTACCAGGGTAATCAAAATTGTCCCGGTAGTTAAATTCTGGTGATCTTGAACTGGTTAACCTCGAAGAGTGGACGGTCTTGCAGTCGATCCTCCCTGTGGTATTCCACCATTTTGATTCGGGATTTCAGGTGGAGGTGGAACAGGGACGTTTCCTCCAGAACTCACAACGTTGTAGTTGATGTTGGTATTACTCTCTTGGGCATGGCTCGTAAGGCAGAATACAACCAGGAAAACACACAGTACTCGTGCGGGAGTCATGGCAGAATTTCTTATGTCTGAAACGAAATGAAAAGCATAATGTATATTATGCATGAAAAAAACTTTTCTTAGTTTGTGGGCAGCTAAAGAAAAACAATATAAACTGAAGTTTGATATTGAACTGGAATGGACAGAGTCGTGTAGCAGACAGCATGAAACCTTTTAAGTTATTTCAAAGTAGGAAGGTACAATTACGGCTAATCTTTGGTGGTCGAACAACTGTCGTGTCGTTACTTGTGGCATTTCAATATCAGACTATATCCTAGCTGTTAACCCATCCCTGTTGTAGCTAAGATACTAAACTTTCTCATTTAGCCTTAGGGGTGCCATACGAATTGCCATACTCATGACGTTGTACCAGCTGACTATTCAAGTTTATAAGAAACCCTGTTGCATTGAATAAATGTCCACAATTTGCTAACTTGCAACGGTGCCACTTCTTTACGATATAGTCTAGCCCAGGTAGAACCCACAAGATGCGTTATCCAAGAACATCACAACAACCACGGTCCAATTGTTGGCTAGGCAGTATTTGGCTGTTTGGAAACTCAACAGGGGTAAACCTTTTCACTATGGGTTTTGTAAAACGTTACTGCTTGATGTATGGCCAACAAAGATTTTTTGAACCCATTTGACAACTGTTCGAACCAATCCTGAAATTAAAATGATAAAGTCGCGACTTATACGGTGGCTCGCTCCATCATCCACCGAGTCGAAAACGAAGGACAGCCAGAAAAAATTTTATAATTCCCCGTCCATTTTCTGTGACACTTAACACAAAAAAAATCTGTGAACGAGAGGCACAATTATGCCTCTGATCAACTATCAACTAATAAGCTAATCGTTTTACCCCCTATCGCCATAATCACGGAGAGACATATACGTTACAAAGTCTAAAAGTTTCGTCCCCCCTCCCCTACACCTCCAAACTCTTCTTCCTCACGAATCTATAGGAATTCTTACATTAAAAACAAGATTCCAATTGTAAAGTGTAACGTTATGGGTTTTACGTCACTTTCAACTGCTGTATGTTATGGTAGGACGCCTGGGACGATTTTGCTTACAAAAATTCGAGTGGTCCCAAACCAAAAGGTGTAAACGTTGTTTTGAGCGATTTTCAGGTTTTTGTCCTGAAAAATACCCTTTTCTTAATGGCACAGCACTATTTAAAAAAAAAACTTGAAAACTCGTAGGGTTGGAGTATTTAGGGCCCCCTCGCACACAGCGGCCAGGTCGCTGCGACCAACGAGAATGCTTACGGTGTATGTAGCAACGCGCACTTGGCCGCAGCGGCCAGCCTGTCGCTGCGGCCACTGGGATCCTAAGAGGCCACAGGGCAACCGTACTGGCTTCGTATTCATTTTTCACCACGTAATCGAGAATTATCAATGAAAAACGGAAGTAGCCGCATGGCACGTCGCCGTGTTTTTTGGCCGCCACGACCACTTGCCATGCGACCTGTCCGCTCAGTGCGCGGGCGCCCTTAATGATCACTTTCATTCGACCAATAAGGGCCACCGCGCATACAGCGGCCAAGCCACGCGGCCAGGTCGCTGCGACCAACGAGAATGCTTAGAGTGTATGTAGCAACGCGCACTTGGCCGCAGTGGCCAGCCTGTTGCCGCGGCCACTGGGATCCCGGGCTGCGTGCAGGCGGCCACAGAGCGACCATACTTGCTCCAGGTTCATCTTTCACCACGTGATCGAGAATTATTAATGAAAAACGGGCGTGGTTGCGTGGCCCGTCGCCGTGTTTTCTGGCGGCGACGACCACTGGCCACGCGACCTGGCCGTGCACTGAGTGGCCTGGTCGTCGCAGCCAAAAACACAGCGATGTGCCGCGCGGCCGCGTCCGTTTTTCATTGATAATTCTCGATCACGTGGTGAAAAATCAACTCGGAACTAGTACGGTTGCCCTGTGGCCGCCTGCACGCCGCCCGGGATCCCAGTGGTTGCGGCGACAGGCTGGCCGCTGCGGCCAAGTGCGCGTTGCTACATAGCCCGTAAGCATTCTCGTTGGCCGTAGCGACCTGGCCACGCGGCCAAGCCACTGTGTGCGCGGTGGCCCTAACCCCTTCTATCCCATCCCATCACTACGTAACAAGACTAAATAACAAAGTCGAGTGACGATGGAGGTATTTTGTCTAAATTTTGGTATGCTTTGCTTTTTCTAAACTTTGCTGTGCTTTGCTCGGTTTGGTTTGGACTTGGGCTAAGTTACGGCTAACTCTTGTCGGACGAATATTCGAATATTCGTTCATTAAGAGCATATTCGAATATGATTGACATATTCCGTTCGAATATTCGCAAAATAAAAGTTCTGTGTAATGTTTTTAATTTTTGATTTCGTTTTTAAGTCTTCCTTTTGGCTTCTCGAGTCGCAGCCAATCCGAACTATGCTTCCTTCTCTTCCTCCTTCCCTCCCAACCAATCCAAGTCACAATCCTTGCGTTTTGAATTGTCACTTGCAAGTGGAGGGAGGGGAGGGCGTAGGGGGTTGAGATTACGGAAGCGCACAGCAATTCTCCCTAAAACATTTAAGAACTATAGAATGGGGAAGTCAACCAGGGCTATGGTTGCCAGTTGATAGATGACGTCAACTTCATTATCATACGTGAAAGGGAAAGACATCTTTGTGGATTGCGTTCATGTTGTTGGCAATTCATCATTTTTTTTTTTTTTTGGGGGGGGGGGGGGTTGCGGTATGTATCCATTCAAGTTGCCATGCCTATATTACGTATGCCTTGCATTGCCAATAGACTAAATAAAACTTACGTATATCCGCCCTCGCTTGGGATCACGACCCCATGAGGCCAGATGACGAACGAGTGTTCGCAGTTACTTTTACATAGGCGCTAACCTAAGTTAAAAATTGTGCTGCATATGTAGTCATGGGGTTAGGTAGCCTAATGGTTAGCACAACCATTCATGTGCAAGAGGTCCCTGGTTCGATCCTGACCTCAGCCACCCTGGCATTTTCGGGAAGAAAAGGGCCATGTGATGCCTTGTGCTCATGGCGGGTGGCATGTAAAAGATCCTAGGATTTTCCGATTGGAATTACCTAGCGAAATTGTCCCTCTCTCCTTCTGGCACCATGGCATCAGCTAGGAGCACGGCAAGACTACAGCATATGTATTCATCGAATAAATATGTGCGAAAAACATTTCTTCTGTTGCCATTACTCCAAGCACGTCTCAGTTCGTAAGCAGGAGTGTTTAAACGACCTTGAAGCAGGCGGAAACGAGTTTTGTTTCTTAAGCCAAGGCCGAATGAGATAGAAATTGCATGTCTTACATTCACGCTCCATGAGCCAGTTCTCGAAAGTGCTATGAAGTTAACGCCTTTCAGCATTGCTTCGGTAAAATAAGATTTTGACAATATAGTGAGTTTACTGGCCTGAAGCCGGGTAGGGAAATCCGCAGCTTCTCTTCCAGACAACCTCGTGAGTTGCGGTGAAATATGAAGCGAGAGTAACGACATGATACTCCCATGAATGTATTCATAATCTGCTGGTATAAGCTAAACGTATTTCAATAAAAAAAAAAAACACTTGGAGCACTGCGCACCACACGAAATTAAAGAAAAGCACTGAATATTTCGAAGATTAAAAACTTTCCGCTTTCAAAGGGAAAACATTAAATCACAGGACACAACTCTACAGAAACTTCACCAGGGAGACGCCATATTGGAATAGTGGATGTGTCGTCTCCCTGGTATTGTTTCTACAGAGTGTTGTGTCCTCTCATTTTAATGTTTTACCTTTGAAAAAGACAGACAAGTTTTTAATCTTCGAAATATAAGGTGCTTATTTAATTGCGTGCAATGCTTAGTGCTCCATGTGTCTTTACTTAAATCTAAACCGCATTTTTTTTAAAACCTTGTTTATAAACTAAACGCATTAAGCATACCAGTACAAAATTAATTAATAAACAGCACTCACCAAGTAGTCTCGTCGGTTTGCTTGAAGAATCGGAGTCTATAATTTGAACTTGAACTCGCGTCATTATATACGATTTCATATCCTGAAGACGGTAGAACTCATGCCATTAGGATTGTCGTTAAAAAGTGAATCACTGTCGCTCGTTGAAACTGCCGTTCGGACGGATTCATTCACAATAAATACGGACTTGAGCGGTACTCATTCATTCAGTCATTGGTTTGAACTGGCGTCCTGTTTATGTAATACCAACATTAGGAAAGTTATTATGACTTACTACGTACGCTGTACCGCAAATTTGATGAACCACGCCCCCATACAAGTAGTAATTTTTCACACGTGCACGGATATAGGCTATAGCTAGTTGGCGGTTCGGATTCCGGATTTTGTTAAGGGTGTCACTGCAGCATAACTTTCATTCATATCAAAAAGTATTTTTTGCAGGCCTTCCAGCGTAAAACCTGCCAGTGGCCTATAACAATCGACATATTGCATTAATAAAGCTAGCTCTCACGAGCCGACTTGGAAGAGTTTCAAAGTTGGTTGAGTAACAATCACTGCATGCACAAACGTTGTTGGGTTTGTTGGGCTTGGTATCAGAACAGGGAAACGTCCTCCATTGAAAATAAACATTTACTTCCATAACACAAATCAGCAGGGGTTCAAGGAGGGAGCAGAGATGGGGATATTCAGATCACACAACAGGGGAAACCGGGGTCCACTACAGTGTTACGCTCAGGTATGCGGGAACCAGCTAGCCGGCGTATGTTATGCCGGGGGTACAGCTAGTTTTAATAATTTCAATCACGGCAGATACCTAATTACAATGGCACTTAGGAAGTACATATTTTTTTTTTATTTTTTTCTTTACTCTAAGTCTTTTCGGTCAGCTCCCCCCCCCCCTTTCAAGTCGTCTGCTACTTTGGCCTCATTCGTATTTTAATGCCGGTATACTATAGGTAGTTTTCACCAAAAAAATGCATGTGAAACAACAGGAAATATCAAGTTCGAACGGGTGTGATTATTCATAAAAGAATATGAAAATGTGTTACAAATACTTTAATTTTTTTGAAATCTTATTTGAAACATTTTTTGACGCAGTTGTGTCTTCTTTGATTCCAGTTCTTTCAAAGAATCTTTATACTGTCGGACTTTCAATGCATGCATTATAATCATTACTTGAGATTCAGTTGTCGTTTATTTATTTATTTATTTTGAGCAAGGCATGGAAGAATGCTTTAACTGGGTCGCTTCCAAAAAAAAATGTGGTCATATTTTAGGAATTTTACGAAAGAAAGGCATTTATTACAAGATTTTTAGAAAAAATTAGTAAAAACTGAAATATTTTATGTTAGGGAATTTAGAAATTTAGGAAGTCTGGGGAGGCCTGTATGCCGGCATATCAAATAAAGAAAACAGGAAAACGTATTCACCTATTGCTCAGGACCTTTTTAGGATTGTTTTAAAGATTGCAGGTAATCAAAATTCAAGGGTATCTTGAGTGCATGATCAGATCTGGACTTTTTTTTTTTCACGTTTCACTAAAATCGCAATAATTATATCACATTGGCCTACCTAGTAGTAGTATTGATAAAGAGCAGAAAAAGGCCACAATCTGAACAAAACTCAAAATTCACTTAACACGTAACGTCTCACATTAATTAGGCATATAAGGAGTTTTCGCTTTATCAGAAATGAAACAAAAAGGAAATGAAGTTTTAACAGAAATAAAGTGAAAGTTGAAGTGAAAAATTAAATCCGAATTACCTATTCTTATACGTGAAAGATACTCCGGCAGATGTTCAAATTCCCTGCTTTTCGGTAAATATTTTTTCAAATTCCCTGATTTTTCCCTGAATTTTCCAGACTTGATAAGTTCCCTGATTTTTCCCTGAATTTTCCAGACTTGATAAATTCCCTGATTTTACCCTAAATTTTCCAGACTTGATAAATTCCCTGATTTTTCCAAGAATTTTCTAGACTTGATAAATTCCCTGATTTTTCCCTGAATTTTTCAGACTTGATAAATTCCCTGATTTTTCCCTGAATTTTCCAGACTTGATAAATTCCCTAATTTTTTCCTGAATTTTCCAGACTTGATAAATTCCCTAATTTTTTCTGAATTTTCCAGACTTGATAAATTCCCTGAATTTTCCAGACTTGATAAATTCCCTAATTTTTTCCTGAATTTTCCAGACTTGATAAATTCCCTAATTTTTTCCTGAATTTTCCAGACTTGATAAATTCCCTAATTTTTTCCTGAATTTTCCAGACTTGATAAATTCCCTAATTTTTTCGTGAATTTTCCAGACTTGATAAATTCCCTAATTTTTCCTGAACTTTCCAGACTTGCTAAATTCCCTAATTTTTTCCTGAATTTTCCAGATTTGATAAATTCCCTAATTTTTTCCTGAATTTTCCAGACTTGATAAATTCCCTAATTTTTTCCTGAACTTTCCAGACTTGATAAATTCCCTAATTTTTTCTTGAATTTTCCAGACTTGATAAATTCCCTGATTTTTCTCGGTTTTCCGGGTAGAACGCCACCCTACGGTAACGCACAAGAAGTGCTAGAATCTGCAAAATTTTATGGTTTGCCATTTTATGGCGTTGAGTTGTATTGATTTATGGTTAAAAATCAGGAATGTCTTAGAAAAAAAGTAAAACGTACCAAATCCACTGAGTTTCAAGATACTGCAGGCGTAAATCCCTACTTGACTAAGCGAAACACTGTACATAGGCCAGAAAAAAAAAATAACAGATAATAAATAAATAAAACGCAGTCTTTTGAAGTCGGAGTTCATTAAGAAAGATTCAGGATTTGAACAAAAAAAAACCTCAATCATAGTAAAGTCAGATGACATGAGTCCCGTTTGGCACGTTCTATCACTGACGCGAAATCAAACCATTACGTCATAATCGAACGCGCATCCGCGTGTTCAATACTACAAGGATGTTTACTTACTAAAGAGTTACGGTATTATGATGCAGTATTTTCATAAACTCCGCTAGTATTGAACAGGATATGTGCGAGTGTGTGTTCCGATCCACCCATTCAGGACTTAAAGTCGCATATAAAAGCGGTAGCAGTTCGAAATGGATTGCAAAGAAACTTCAAAACTGTTCCTTTTTCACGACCGCAGAGATTTACTGGTAAGCATTAACTTGCTAATTTTTATAGAAATATAACGTTGCATGAATTTGAGTTTATCATTCTCTATATCACTCTCATTAAGATTTTTCCTAAATAATTTCATTTCTAAGAAATCTCCTTTTAAAATGTTTTCTTACTGAAAAAGCTGTTGGCAATTAACGAGTTAGAATTCATTTCCTCTTTTGGGGTTTCTCACGTATTTTCAAACTGTTTCATAAAAAAAAAAATTCGTTAGTGGATTTCATTAGTGCACGAATTAAGGCCAACTCCACGACGCGCAGTTATTGATGAGTACTGACCGGTGCAAGACCACATCGAAGGGTACTCACACAAATCGAAAATAAAATGTTGCTTGTTGGAGTGAGAGGGCGAATGGGAAGGGAGAATTAACGTTTTTGTCCAAAATGTAAAATTTTTTCTTAGCTATTTCTCTCATTTTTACACTCGTTTTTTGGTAGTTTTCTCTCAAATCTTGTTATTTCCTTATTTCCTGAGCTTAAGAAATAATCGATTTTATTTCGGACTTTGTTTCGCGTAAGCATCTATTACAGCATGTAGGCCATGTTGTCAATTACACCGGCTTCCCATGTTCAAACCAGTGCGCTATCGGTTGACATGACAATTGGTCTACATGAATTACTATGGGTTCAACGTACACTAATAGTTAGATACTAGCCAGAGAGAATCAATGCCGTACATGTTGGCAGGATACCGTTATTAACCATTAGCTATAGTTAGCTAGCCATATAACGACCACGTCGACGGCCAATTGTCACATAGAATAATCATTTCGGATACTGATACCGTAAATGGCCTATTAAACGCTCGTGAGATGTTAAAATTAATTCGATAAAAAAAGTGAGTTGCCCATAACAAAGTTACAATTTGATTCTTATCTCTGTCCAGAGAAGGCGTTTAGGCCCAAATCCATCCCGAAAAATTAGGCGTTTATGCGATCATTCCCGTCCGTGATCTGGGTTCGATCTAGCATTAAGCAATGTTTCTATTCTAATTTGTTCACGAATTTAAGTTTATTAGTCTACAAGTATATGTAGTTTACTTTGTGTTTGAAGCCCTTAGTTAATTTTGGTGCAGAAAAAAACACGATTTATGGGGGTTAAAACATTGGTTTCCTTGAATATACAAAGCGGTTAGTCAATTTCTAGCAGAAAAAGTACGATCAAAAATGCTTTAAGGTCAGAAATCGTGAAACCCCGTAACTAGGTATATTTCACGACTTATGGCCTTATAGGGACATATATCCTTCCGGTATGTCGTGCGACCCGTTGAGAATAGCGTTTGCAACATTTACACAGTGTTATAGTTAATGTCGCAAAATCATCTCGCAGGTAAAAAAAAAAAAAAAGACAAGAAAATGACTGTGTTGGCAACATTTACAACATACGTTTGAACTGATGTCGCAAAACTGAGTCATGCAGGAAAGCCAACGGGGATGCATGTGCCTTTAGAGTATTTTAATTTGGTTTTTTTTTGGGGGGGGAGGTGTCCCGTAGCTTTGCCACGGCTGCTCATAGGCGATTTACGGTATTTTACTCATGGAGGTGATGGAATACTTTTATACCGAAAAAAAGCACTGAAATACCTACGCCAAACTCTTCGTGATCTTCTTGCCATCGGCCAAGAAAACCGTTGTCAAGTCACCAATTAAAGGGCAATTTCATCCATTTTGAAATGCATGTTTGACTTTTGGATTACTTACACAATAACTAAACACAAGAATTGCGGTAAGAATACGTTGCTTACGTCCGATATAACAATTTAATTACTGCATCACCAACACACGACACGGAGATCGCCATTGTTTTGCTGGAACGCTCAGAAATTAATGCCGACAGATGTCACTTTTCGATTTCGACTCGCAGCCGATTGAGATAGCTGTATTGACTGTGAGGAGCTCAAGCGTCTGGCGGCCTTAGCTGCCCGGCAGTGTAGTGGCCAACTAAGGCCGTCAGACGCTTGAGCTCCTCACAGTCAAGACAGCTATCTCAATCGGCTGCGAGTCGAAATCGAAGAGATTCGTCTGTAAGCATTAATTTCTACGCGTTCCAGCAAAACAATGGCGACCTCCGTGTCGTGTTTTGGTGATGCAGTAATTAAATTGTTATATCGGACGTACGTAACGTATATTTACCGCAATTCTTGTGTTTAGTTATCCAAAAGTCAAACATGCATGTCAAAATAGATGTAATTGCCCTTTAACTTCCAGATATGTTCTTCAAGTCCATGGTCAGTCGTAGAATTCGAATGGTTATTCAGTCGGTTTGGCGATTTTGGACATTTGTTGGTTAATTATTTTCGGCCTCGGGCGGACTGATGGATCGAGGATATAAATCTCAAGCCTAAACAAACCATCTTTTAAGTAAGATAGAATAGAATGTGGCAGCCAATAAACTTTTTGAAGGCCCAAGCGCCTGATGTTAAGTGGAAGACACCACCATTAAATTTGTTGCCGTATGAGGGAGGAAACCGGAGTACCCGGAAGAAACCTCGTGCAACGGGCGGGAAACAACCGGAGAAAAACCCCGTACGTATACACTTCCCTTCACCAGGATCAAACTCGGGTCTGTAAAAAGCCAGGGTTGTACATCCGGGACCTGGACGCCTGTCGAATCTGACGTCCAAGTGCTCGCCTGTATTTCGTGTTGAACAGGTACAAACGTACTTATGGCTTCGATCACAAACAAACACGTCAAGTGTGCCGAAAAAAGGGAGTTGTATGATTGAATTATCACTTGTTAATATATACACGGATAAAAATTGATGATTTTTAATTGAAATAATCAAACGTGCAATTGAGAAAATTGCATATGTTTAAGTGCTGTAGTGCTTTACGTTTTAAATATATGATTCGTAAAGCACAACACTTACAGATGTAATTTTTTTCAATTCCAAATTTGATTTTTTCAGTTAAAAATCATCAATTTTTATTCGTGTCATATAACCCCTTTTTTTACGGCACGCTTGACGTTTTTATTTGTAATCCGTGTACCTTTTTTACGGCAGTGGCATCGCGCTACAAAGGTTAATTATGCTACAAAGATTCAACTAATTTAATTATAAATGACGAGGATACAACAATGAGCTTGATTTTTCTGCCTGCGCCTTTAAGCAAAAATACTTTTACCGAAAATAGAAAGTGCGACATTTTTACACTTGTTTGACGAAAATTATAGGATATTTCTATCTGCAGAGTGAATAAAATAGAAAGAATATTCTAATCAATA
>JAHWFP010060105.1:0-19367 GCA_023313725.1 Lithobius niger | reverse complement strand
ACAACTCACACCTTGTGACTGTTCAGATGACAGTAGCCATGAGATTGGTAGCAATGATGAAAGGAATGAGTGTGGAGAATCAACGGGTTCAGATGAACAGTCGCGGTACATAAGTGACTAACTAATTGTTGTAAACTAACTGACTAATTGTTAATTCATGTTGAAATTGTATTTCTAAGAAGTAAAGTTTAAATACGTTTCAGTGTATTTAAAAACACACATATTGTTCAATGTTTATCTATTTTTCTGTTCTAATTCTGTGACCGTAGGGGATCAAAGATTCGTTTATCAACCAAAAGCGTAGACTATTGACCTATGAAATGACTACTATGCACTTAATTTTAGTTTATTGTCAATAACCCAAATCCACTCGAACATGACTTTCATTTGACCCTAATTTGAAGGTTTAACGACGAATTTGAAATATTGACTGTTTTGACGTGCAAATCGGCGACCATCTTGAATTTGATGACACAAAAATGGATGAAATCACAAAAACGACTTCAAAAATGAATTCCTCGATCCCAAAAACCCTAATAACCATATTCTATACAGGATTGTAAGCCAAACCATTGCAAAGTTAATTTTCAAAATGGCCAACGACGGCTATTTTGAATTAGGAGCTCACACGGAATTAGCCCACACTTTCACGAGGGGCATGGGGGTTAAATTTTCTATTTATCCTTCATAGAAGACAAATCCACCGAGAAATGACCCTTCGCTCTCAACGGTCACGGAAGTGCCGAAAATTACCCAACTACATAGTTCTCACGAAAAGATTGATCTATTAGTTCCGGAGATAATTGAGACTTAGCGTATCACACAGCAGTGATAGTGATATGATGTTTTTCTTGGAATTAAGCCAAAACTAACAGATATATGGCATACGTTGTTCCGGCATTTCTTTTAGCAAATTAAATTATCTTGCTAACACTAGGTCGTACGTTAGGATTGATCAGTTAGTTCCGGAGATAATAGACATTTAGTATGTGGCATGGTGGCCATTTTGATGACGTCATCACGGATTACTTCGTCACTTCTGGGAGTGTCTCCCGGGGGATTTTGAAACTACAGTGTGTGTACAGCTTCCATGTGCGATATGCAGATTGTTGCCAGAACTGAAATGTTTTGGCACTTTTTGTCGCTAACAGTGGCGGCCACCAACCTTCACGTCCCAACCCTGATCACTATCTTAACTGACACCTCGGTGATTGTCAGTTAAGCTTGAATGATCAGCGTTCGGACCGCAAACTTGGTGGCAGCCATTTTGGCTCTAATATCTCTATTTTTGTACGGCAAAAATATGGTGGGTCCCTTTACCATTAAGGGGTTTGCGTGTACGATATTAGTTACTAAGCTTTGGATAAAGCACTGCAAACTCTTTTAATTGAATTAGCCTATCAAATATTAAAAAATGGAGGACTTGAAAACCGAAGTCTCCTTTATGTGTCTGACAACTTTGCGAGTTGTAAATCTTTAGTATTTAACCAACGAAATGTTATCCAATTAAGTCATTTTATGGATCTTAATGCATGCCCTCATTTAAAAAGTAAATCTGCATAGACAGACTGTTTGCAGTGAATTTTTCTAAAATGAGCCAAACTACATTAATCCTAAGCTTTGACAATTTGTCTATTACACAGAGCTTCGTCGCCAAAAAAGACTTCTAAAGTTCAAATGAAATTCCAGTGACTTTATCAAAAAGTCCACTTTTGTGAAGTTTATCCTCCAAACATAATTTTAAGAAATTAATACTTTGCTTTTAGTCATCAGTTCATGACGTATTCTACACATTATAAAGTATTATCACTAAACAGCAGCATGACTACAAATAATAAAGTTAACTGCTATTATACCAAGAATTTATGTAAATATATCACAACCTGGTAATTCTCATACGATATGATCTAGGAAATGGTTATCTTGGGAAGTTGACCCTTTCACTATGAATTATTGCTGGTGATTTTTTAAAACTCCCATATGATAGTAGGGCCGGTCGCAGGATTCGAACCTGCATTCTCTTGGTTTAGAGCTGAAGATGCTGACCACTGGGCTGTTGCAGCTCGTTTTGCTCGGGGTCCCCGGAACACCCTCACAACGCTTGAGGTGCACGTGGTAACTTGTTCGAGGACGCCTCTAGCGAAAGGGTTAAAAGGTATAAAGATGTCCTGTGGTCTGCTGCTCTTCAGATATGATGTAAAAAAATTGTTCCATGTGTAGGTTGTACCACTTAAACAATTTTTCCTTTTCATTTTCAATGAAAAACAAATATAAAACAGAAGGAAGTTAGTTACATTAAAAGTGAAAAACACATTCTCCATTGACGTTCGCTGCACAGCTCATCGTGCCATTAACAAATCACGTTGTTTGGTCATTAAAACGAATTCGACATCAAAGTGAGCTACCACTTTGACAACTTCACAAATTTGACAGGCTGGTGTTCCTATAGAAGGCCAACCCTAGCATGCCTGAAATTCAAGTTGTAGGTTGGGTTATTAAGCAGCGTGATCCTGTTACGTGCTTTAATTAACATATTGAAGAAGTAAAATTGAAGGAACTAAAACGTTGCCACGTAAGAAATAAAACTGTAGTTACATTTTTCTAATTATAATTTTCTAATTATGCATTTATCTGTAATATTCTTTCGTAAGGTACAGCGTATTGGATCATGTATTCACATATCACATGATCACATATTTTTAGATGTCACATGTTTTATCTGTTGAACCTTAATTTCTAATTACTTTCCCTGAATATAGATTTTCTACAGTCACGCTTGCTTTGACGGCTCGCAAAACTATTAGGAAAATTTGCTTGAACACCGAATTAAAGAATAGAAATAAACTTCAGTAAAAAGTTGAAACAACAACAGCCGTACGCTACGATGGGTGTTTGTTTAGGCACACTAAGTCACATCTTCCGCATAGAAACAATTTAAAATTTGTTGCTGTCTTGAGAACAGTGTAATCGCTTAGGGTTATCAGCCTTGGAGGAGAACTATGTTTGAACCAGCCTGTATGATACAGTCATGTAACAACATCACCGTATTAACACAAGGCCATGGACCCCATTCTTTCTCGTTTTCACATCTGTGACTGCTCAATCGCGTGCAATTCAGATAATTATATTAATGTCAGATTGTAATAATACATAAATTCCGGTATTTCTCAACAGTTTAATTTTCTTCTTAAATTGATATTCAACAGTTTAATGACAAATATAATCCGTAACGTATGGAAAAAAATTAAAAATTATTCAATGCGGAACAATATTTAAATTTTTTAAATAATGTTGTTAGGTTTGGTGTTTTTTGTATAGTGTAGCATTGCATAAAAGAGATGACTTTCGTTTAATCTGTGGTATTTGCGTGGAGGTATCCTCTTTTTCGTATTAATTTGTTGTCGGCTCTTCTAGAGCTAAAAATGCAGCCCAAAACAGACTTGAGGTAGAAGATATGGAAGAACCATTGCTATCGAAAAGGTTCTTTCGTTTCAGAAGAATTACGTTACGACTATTTTCATATAGAATAACACGAAACAAAGGGAAGTGTTAACGTCAATTCTCACAGCTTTTGGTTTTAAGTTACATTTCTGAGATAAAAGAAAAGAGATCCGCCTAATTAGAATACGGACTGAGTGACTTCTTTCCTTGAATGACTGTGTTGTTACGAATTAATAAATCTGAGATGGAAGGAAAAGTTATCTAACCAGACTGGAGGTCAAACAGACAAATTCACCGGTACTTGAAACGAGCTAACACACTGAATTACTGATGCGCTATCTGGATTCAAGGAGCATGCCAGGAAATTGTAGTTCTGTCAGTCACTGATCTCTATATGATAAAGTCTTAAGTATAAAAAGAGGTTCCAGGAAAAGTATGCGAGTACTTGAGGCACGTAAACTTTCAGTGATTGCGACATTGTGTGACTAAGGATACAGCTAAACGGCAACAATGTTCAGATAATTGTAACAACTACGCGGCATTAGCACTGCAATGAGGCTCATTCTCAGTTCTTTTTTAGTAAAAGTTAAAAATAAGTCCAAAAATTAAAACCATAGGCTCTACATCATTAAGTACCAGGACGTATTCTAGGAGTTCGTTTTTTAAAGTCTCATGAGTGCATAAGTCGGCAATGCTATTCGATTTACCATTCTCTTGGCTTGAAGACCATGGTATTAATCACGCAGCTGTGCATGTCTTGCTTCTTTTGGGTTCTTAGGTAGCCCTATAGAAAATCCCTTTTCGTCCTTGAACTTAGTTTTTTTTTTTTTTTTGGTTTGCATAGGTGCATATATTCCTGGCGCTAAATGGGTTTAAATCTGCCTGTGCTAAGAACCAGTAAACATATGAAAAGTCCTAAAAGAAAGAAACGAAAATTGTCTTGCTCTTAGGCATATTTTTTATTCACTGTAACTTAACGTTTTTTTATTCTTAAATATGCGGGAAAGTGCTGTTTTAATGCTATAGTCTTATCAGCCCTTAAAGAATTGAACTAATTCATAAGCTCATAATTAAGAAACCACTGAAGTCGTGATACCTGGAAAGACAATAATTGAATGCAAGTTAAAGGCAAATTCTTCCTTTCCTCATAAATGACTCGTGCAAGACTTAGGTGCACATCGTTACCGCCTCATGGACTTGGGACAGAAAAATAATGCTGTTCACTGGCTTGTGCTTGACATCACCCAGAAATGGCGAGCATATGCATGTCGTCATAGGAACAAATGGGTAAGGTGATATCATCTAAGCAGAAGTTGCTCTCATCAAAATAATACGTCACAGCTGATGTTCTAATCCCTTAAAAGTACATTCCACCCGGTTGGCTTCCCTGTATGGCTCAGTTTTGCAACATTACTTCAGACACATGCAAATGTTGCAAAGCCATTCAATTTCCTATTTTTCCCTTCGCAGAAACGGGATTACTACATTCACTCTAACCTATGAAAATATTGCAAAAGCTATTTTTAGTAGTTAGTGCTCGAAGTTAGTGATAAGGTGTGCCCTCTTAAGTGCGACAACTGAAATATACGTCAGTTATGCCAAATATAGTTCACAGTATCTACTGTGTGTGTATAATACGCTTAGGCTGGGATGCTGGACACAGCAAACACATCATGCACGGATCAAACACGTCATGCACGGAGAAAACTCCGGCAGGCAGGCAGATGGGAGGGGGGGGGGATTTAGGCAGATAAGCAGGGCATATGAGGTGGAGAGGGAATACCGTGGTCTGCAAGGGAAAATGGGGGAATGGGGAGGGTGTTGGGAACCAGCAAGACCGGAGTATGTTACACTGCATTACAGCTAGTTCAAGTGAAGGCCTGGCAGTTGACTCACTTTAGAAAGGACCAACAACAAAGGAATGACTAAAGGAGGTGAACAAAGGATTGTGAATGTATTCCATGCGGAAAATATTCCATCGAGAAATATTGATGCGTATTTCATGAGAAGGACATGTACTTTTATTTAAGTATTGTAGCATTATAATTATTCAACTAGAGGAAGCCCATGCTAGGCACGGGGCCGGTCATGAATTAAGTTTACGGACACATTTCCCGGGATTTTTTCCGGCACTTTTCCCGACGACTTGTCAGATTGATCGACCACTCATGCCTGTGTCCTGTTTGCATGCGGGCAGAATGGGAGAGCGCATTTGGAATGCGGGCGCGAGGAGGGGAGAAGTGATTGTTCGGACCGACGACTTGTCAGATTGAACCTTTATTGAGTTGATCGACCACTCATGCCTGCCTCCTGTTTCCATGCAGATAGAGTGGGAGAGTGCATTTTCAATGCAGGAGTGAGGAGGGGAGAAGTGGTTTTCCTTTTAGCTTTCCCTTTAGCCTTCCTTTTAGCTGGCCTCCAGGATTATTATATAGATAGGCAACTTTCTTTTGCGATTTTTACGTCAGAGAAAAATGATCAACATTTCCGGTTTGCTTTGGTCCTCAAAGTCAATACACTAGTGTTGTGATGATCTCAACAACATTTGAACAATGCGAAGCATGGATCGACACCAGTGGAGTGAGCTAACTAACGATATGATTAGTATAATTAATGAAGATTGCGCAATAACGCAACAGTGTTATGATATTTCAGTCGATTAGCCTGCCCCAGAGTGTCATTTTTATTGAACTAATTTCATTAAGATTGTTCTTCTGCTATCAGGAAAAAATATAAAACATATAGGTTAACAGAGGTATGCTCGAATTTTGGGCCACCCTACTAATAGTAATGTAAACAGTGCAGTCCACGTCGCCTTAAATGATCCCAAATGGTGTCAAATACCCTTAAAACAACTTTACAGTGATTTTGCAGTTTAAAAGTTGACGACTTTCTTCAAGATCACTTCTTCGCTAACTTCCTAAGAAAGCATCACATATTATCTATGTAAATTTGAAAATTTTAGAAAGTCATTTAACTGACACCCCCCCTCCCCGCCCACCAAAAAAATCCATGTAGAAATGCTAATATTATGTACAAACTACACCTCCAGCAAATAAACTTCACTGACAAAGAATCCCACTTTCCACTGCTGGAGAAACTGGACAAAGAAATTGTACGGCATTGAACTGCATCACATTTCAGCTGGACTCAAATAGAGAGTTGCGAAAATAATTAACATCCTTTTAGCACATTTTAGCTAGAGCAAATGGTAACACACACTAATGAGGAATTAGTTTTCATGATTCTGTGCTACGGTTTGGACCAGGAAAATGCTCATCAAGTTCTCTGAATGTCATCTTCAACAAAGGCATCCAACAATACTAACCTGAAACAGGACACGTGCTTGTGTCTGTTCTCAGGCAGTGTTATAGCCCTTACTTGACCGCGAACAGCAGCCATACGGTTAAGATTCCAGTAGAAGTGGCTGAAACTCGCATACCAGCAATCATGAAGTCGTAATGGGACCTTTTTATTAGCCATCAACCTGCCCCATGTGCCCCAAAAAGGAATAGTTTCCATCCATTCCATTGTTCATCTTCAACAGGCTTAGCAAGTATTGTGTCTTGACGAGAATTAAGACCAATGGTAGTTTAATGACTGGTGTGGAATATTTTTCGACAGTATCATAGGCCCACTATTTTATGTTAGAACTCACTGTCACCCTAGTCGACGTGGTGGGAAACCTTCCATTGCCAATCTTGCAGGGAAATTGGTACAAACTTGAACTTAAAGTATATACATAATTAAAAGGATTTAAATTTCTTTGAATGAAAAGTTATAGTATAACATTTATCAAACCATATCTTCAAGTCCTATGCATAGCTCCATTCGTGAAGGTGTTCATTGTATTTTCTAAATTTTCTTTGTCTTGTAGTACCTAATTTAAAACTGTAGTTTCAAATCATCTGCATAAATAAACTGTAAAATACCGTATTTATACAAAATTTCAGTCAAGTCGTTAATGAAAATTACAACAAATATAGACCCCATAGCAGAGCCCTGCAGCACTTCGGACATTTCTAACATACAATTAGAAAATGGCCCTTTGTGCAAATCATATTGACTTCTATTGCTTAAGGAAGATTTGCACCAACTTAACATTTTTCCATGAACACTTTATTTTCAGAATTTATGGACAAGAAAATCATCATTAAAGGGGTTGAAAGCTTTTTCAAAATTGTTTGGGGTTTCAGAGACACACAATTTAAGAGCAGACTATGACTTACGTCAGAGCAATATGAACACCGAACTATGTACAACATCCCTAGACACCCTTCAACTTGATTACATCAGTTTTTTTTTATGTTCCACAGCAACTCAGCTATACGAAACACTTGCGATGCCAATGGACTGAGCAAAAAGATTGATGAGGTTACTAAGACCAATTAATCAACGAATTTTACACATATACCTGTAATGCTGAATAGAGTCAACATTGAAAAAATTGACATCTTATTAAAAATAACGGTTTAAAGCTGGAAGATTTAAGAGAAAACCGGAATTGTTTCATTGTGGTTTTCAACAACGAAATAACAGATTAACGGATTTTATTAGGAGCATGTACCGGCCCATAGCCATGCACTCTGTATAATCTAAAACACTTCAGTGTAATCAAATAACATAACATACCATACCAATATACAACTCTGGGTCAACATATTTTAAGCAACTCTACCAGATGCCTTATAATACGCCACAACAGTATGCAGGCTCGAGAATATACACAAGGTGCTTGGTGCGAGTCCCAGTGATCACTGCAGATTACTGGTAATACCAAATTTCCCAAACAATGACAGACGCAATTGCAGATGAAGGGGACATTAAAAAAGGAAGTGTCAATCTCACCGCACTAACTTGCCTCTGTCATGCCCAAGCCAAGCCTATAGGCATGATCGTTCAACTAAGTGAGCCCGATTCGAAGCCACAACACTAATCCAGCATCAATCGCTTAGCGAGAAGGAGCCAAAACATCGCGCCCAAAGCGTTGTTGCATCTCCATTCTGACATGGTGCACCAGGACTGCTTATTGCATCATAATAGCTTCATTTTGACATTGTCAGCCTCTTTCCTGTTTTTTTTTTATGAAAACTATCTTGCACTCACGAACTCGAATAAGCATTGCATGTCTGCCTCAGTGTGGTGTAATGAAATGTCCATTAATTGCAGATATTGGAGTCTATTTTAAATAACTATTGATTTTTAAATTTTCAATATACGCCTGACGATGTAGCGGGCTAATCTGTTCAAGAAAAGTCTGACGATATAAAGTATCAAATGCTTGTCAGACCTCTATAAATACTGAAGTCGTATACTTGTTTTTTTTTTAAATCTGGAATAGAATTGTTTGGCTTCCTAGCTTGTTAACAATATTGCGTTTTCAGTAACATTCCCTAAGAAAAGCTTTTGAGCCGAAATTACTGGTTTCTAACAATACGTTTCGTGCACCATTGGTGCAAAGGAGTAGTGGCCTCTTTTCTTCAATATTTTAAGCTTGAGTAAGTGAATTTGAGCAATGTATCCTCAGAACGACTGCCAACGACTGTCACAGTTAAAAACTTCACTCTCAAAAATATGACAGTGGCCATTAACCCTTTAAGTGCTACGTTAATTTTATATCTCCACAAAAGTAGGGGTAACCTAGACGGGACTCGAACTAGCAACTTTGAAGGAGCTCTTTATCATGAGACACACGCCTTTACCAACTCGGCCACGGCCGTTCCTAGAGTCGGCTTGTTAAGGGAACGTAGTATTGTTGTCATTTCTGCATTGTTTCCCATGTTGCGCATAGTTTGGACTCTGTCTTTAATACTTAAACCTGTGCTTGTATTTGGCTCGAGTTTGCTCGAGCATAGCACTTAAAAGGTTAAGGATTAATTTAAATTTTTGAAAAGAAGTGGGATTTATAGTTCTGTGCCGGTATGCAGTCATGGTAATTGTGTTTGCGTTATTACTAAAACAAAAGTTGTATGCAAAGTCGCTAGGTATTCAAAAATAGGTTATGAAAGAACACATGCAAAAAAGGTCATGATAGCCATATTCTTGGTAAGTCTGGTAGGGATGGTGATAGCTGGAATACACGTGGTTCTTTGGGTCAGGTCAAGCTCCAGTAACGTTTGGTTCCTTCTCATGATCTAAGAAGTTTAAATTTAAATCACCAATGAGATAAATAATGTCTTTTCATTTGCACAATTTCTGATGGGTAGCTTAAAAAAGTGTAAAATTCTTCGTAAATTGAATTTGACTGCTTATAATGGCACCAATGATGAGTTTTATTAGCAAACTTAAGTTCAATAAAAAGGGATTGCCCAATACGCCTTCCAGCTTTAAAGTCAAGATCTTGTTTTCTAACTTAAGCTAAATTTTCTTTTATATAAAACATCACTCCACTATGATGATTACGTTTCTTTCCAAAATTATTTCCAATAGCTGAGTAATTATTCAGTCCGAAAAGGGATTCCTGCCCATCCTGAATCCAAGTCTCGGAAAGGACAATTACATCTTGAGAAACAGTTGAGATTTTTATACAAGAGCTTCAAGACTAGCATAATGTCCGTTTAGACTTTGAATATTTAAATCTACATAACTAAGATCGTAATATTTGTTTGTTTGTTTGCGTGTCGCCAGATACCGAGATTCCCACTCTTAATTCTTATTTCTTTTGTTTGTGCGTCCGCAGTGGGAATCTCGATAATATTATTTCTTTTGTTTGTTTGAATCTCTGTCAAACGGAATTATCTGTAATTATATGCATAATTAATTCAAAGAGGCACAGTACTGATGACGTCACAATATTTTCACGCAAACGGGGGTCTAGGCCTCTTTGTCGCTTAACTCTTGATCTAACTAATTCTAATGAAAGCTTGGGAGACTGCTAATGGTAAATCATAGCATTTTAATGCAAATGTGAAATCACAACAATGCTCTATAAAACCGGCAGTATACTGAGGGCTGCCCTAGTCATAACAACAAACGGATCGCCATATTCGTTTTGGCTGGATAAATTCAGTAGAAAATCCGTGAGAAAATTGGGGAAGGCGTTAACAGTATCAATTAGGGTCAATGATATGGGACAAAATGTAGTGCGAAATAAATAAAATAAAATTTTAAGATGCAACTCGTAGGTTTGACAGCACATAGTAATTAGCAGTAGCGAATGGATGAACACTCATTGCAAATTTCGTCTCTTTTTATTTACGTAAACTACAGCAACTGTAGCTACCGATAGCTCCGTTATGTTCGTCCATCTGTGCGTCATTGTATCTTCCTGTACAATTCCAGACCTGCTTAAGTATTTTTTTTAAATTAGTAACTTTTGGCGTATAAAATGTTAAAGAAAAATTTAGGCGTCAAGTGAACATTTTTGTACTTATTATCTCTGCAATTTTTTAATTTTAAGAACAAAGTCGATACATATGCCTTATAAGGCTTGGTAACGTATACCAGCATTTATCCGTTGGATCATTTCGGATATCTGGTCCTGAGCTAGAAACTTGTAACTATTGTCTGTCTGGTTGTTGTTGTTTTAAATAGTTCACTCAACACAACAAACTATTACTCTTATACATCTGGTTAACAGCTCATTTTGTTGATATGGCTTCGGCAGACTATGCTCGTAAATGATCGAAAATTGTCAAGGAATTCCCGAGTTAATTAAAGGGCTGCCAATGACTACATTTATTGTTTTACAGTGAGTTGAGCATTGTTTGAAGGGTTCAAGGGTTTAAGCGAGCACTAACCAATCCTGGTCATCTACTTGACGAAGCAATAATGCAATTCAGCGACCGCCAACGTTATGATTTACACACTAAAGATTAAACCGATGTAAACAGTTAACACAACAAAGCAATTGTTGAATTATCGTCCTTTTTAACTGCCAAGATTATCTAGGAATTGGAGATGGTCAGTTTTGATGGATTTTTTGCATACCACAGTGGACATGAGTAGTTTTAATACAACATTTCTGGTGAGCCAATAAGGCTCGCCCATTTTAATAAATCGTGACGAGGACGCATTTAATAACGTGTCGCCAGCCTAATTCAACGACAACGTTAACGTCCGTCCCATCCAGATAAAATATACGTGAGCATGGCGATCAATGGATTCCTACTACGAATTAGATTATTTAGTTTTTTGTCGTCAACCACCCATCTTTTAAAGCTTTCCGTCGGTTATTTGGGTTTTTGTCTTGCAAATACAAATAAAATCAAAAAATGCTGAAGAATACCTGCAGAAAGGCCAACTACTACTAGATGGATTTGTTCTAAATAATTGAGCGAAGCGATCAAAATTCAGTGCTTGTTTACATTGTCTACAAAGAGTGCAGAAGATCTGCACCGTAAGGTTTCATATACCGCAATGTTGCTGTAGTGTTTAGCCCTCGAGAAACTTTACTGCTGTATTCAACCTTTAGAAACGTAAATGTAGTTGAAACCATTACAACCCGAAAATATATACACTGCAAAGTACGAAGTGAATCACATTTTGCAACTCAGTATCTCCATTTTACAAACTTACTTGGACAACAACAGGACAGTAAATCCAAAGTAAAAGCGGTAAAAAAAAGTTTTTATACAGCAGTTACGTTTCAAATGGCTAGATACTGCATCATCACTATTCTATCTGAAACATCACAAGAAAGCGTATTCGTGTTCCTTTCCAGTTTTGACTTGAGTTCAGTTAAACCTTCAAAACATCAAACGATTTCGTTTTTGTTTTGTAATTCGTGATACTTTGGCATAAGGTTTCACTTAAGGCATAGGGTGATACTTTGTCATACCTTGGTGTTAACAACATAAACGAGCATTTAATTATTCCTGCTTCACTCGATGATTTAGAGCAAAGTAATCCGTTGGTTGTTGGTTTTATACGCACCTCTCTTTCAGCTTCCTTTCACTTTATTCATTATATTATAGGACGGATATCCACATGAGCAACAAACATTTCAGCTACAACGTGGCAGCTCAGACCACCTCATAATGTAATTCGTAGTAACTATATACAATAACAATAATTATTCGGAAATAAGAAATAAGTTCTTCCCGTAAATACAGTGAGGCCAACAGTGGTGTCGTGCATTCGTGAGCGAGCGTTTGGATTCAGCAGCTATTGAAGAGTAGAGTACATTTAAAGTGCTCAAACTTGTACCACACACAATTTAACGAATTTAAAAAAAAGCAGTTAACAAAATGAAACAATCACATATCCGTTTAAAATACAGCGTATTAGCCACGAATAAAGCCATTGTCGCAAAGAATGTATTGCACGAATTTACTGTATTTGAATCCCTTTTCATTGCGGGTTAGAAGAAAAGAGCACTATACTAAACCAATGTCGAATGAAATTAACCTCAGCCGAGCATACATTAAAAGCATGACGTCAAATGAAACAAGTTTATGCATTTGCATTTAAGGCAACATAAATATACACAACGCTCACATTTTACTCAAGACTACAAATGCAGGTTATTACTAGTTGTATTAGCAATGCAAAGTTTTCTTCAGTCAGCTAGCGATATGTAGGTGATTACAGTTCGTGTTTTAAAATCCATAGCCAAAGCCATTGCACGGTCTGTGACACAACATAAACGTAACATTAGCTGAATATTTTTATCAGGCTCAGCTGTCCTCTGATTTATTTCATGGTCAATATTAATCAATAACCCACCGTCTTCCAGAAGAAAAACTGTCTTTCCATTACACAGACACGATTCAGACTTATGTTATTTCCACAAATTCATGTCATCAAGGCTTCAACTGTGCCAAAGTATTAACGAACCATCATTTCAAATTTTATGACGGTGTAATCGTGCGGTCTTCTCCACACCTCAGGAAATCAGTAGGACGAACTTTCATTTCCGTTTTCTTGAGGGAGTAGTGGTGTCCTCTAAAATCATGCCAATTTATTCCATTGGCATAGGTCTTGTGTTCACCTTTTAGATATTCTCCATTCAAATTTGCGCCATGGCATTTCGTGTACCACCAACCACCTTTGTAGTTAGCCGAACACTGGTTCACGTCATTCTTGTCTTTCGTGACGAATACGTGGTTGTCAAAGGAAATTAGGTGGTCTCCTACAAGAAAAAGAAATTTGGATGTAAACCCGGCATTCGATAAAATGTGGATATATAGGGGCTTTTTTTTTTCACCGACAGTACATAGATTATGTGCAAAACGTTATATTGGAAGTATGTTGGTAAAACTAGAAATAACTAGTTGGACAAAGAAATAACTGGATCAAATGTGTAGTTGTACAAGTTGTAGGACATTTTCTGATGGTAATCTGCCTGACCAAACCTTGTACAGTAGGAAATAACGACCCGTGAGTCAGCATAACATTTAAACTTTCGACAGAAGAAAATTTGACATCTTCTAGAAAAGCGTTACAAACATAAATTACTTTTTGCAAAGAGGTTGTGGCAGATATTCACGGAAACGGAGTATGTGCCCACTGGATATTGGGGAACTTGGGGAAAAAAAAGTGACTTGGATCCAAATTAACAAAATATATTAGAATCTGGATTATTAAAGTGGCACTATCGCCAATTGAAATGCGAGCGAAAATTCCGTGGCGCCATCTAGCGGCAATGATATTGTTAATCTTTATAGCTTGCTCACGGGTGCACGAAGACGAACCAAATTTTAACTCAATAATTAAGGATGTCGTGGCTTGTTTGTTTCATTAAAAGAAATGACCTTATGCATTCCTTCGCTTGGTGCAATCAAGAGCTAGATGGTACTACACAGCGCTAGATGTTGTCAGATTTCGTCTGCTTTCAATCGGTGATAGTGCCACTTTAAAAGGCATTAATTCGTGGAAACTTAGTAGTAACTGGAGTTAGTCCGAGTCTGTTTAGATATTTCGCAAAAGGGAGTTTATTAACAGCAAAACCCCGTCCTTTAGTTGATTCTATTACTTACCAGACACTGAAAGGTTCCCTGACAAAACAAATAAAATAAAATCTGCAGTGAGAAGATATGATCTTAACTAGAAATGCCGTAGCATATTGTTAAAGCCAATGGGCTGCTGATCTATTGTAAAATTGCTCTTTGGGGAGCTAGCAATTAAAACTGGGTCTGCTGTTATGACTACTGATGTGTTTTTAAATCTGGAATTTTTCAGCAAATTTCTCTATCATTACAATTGAATGCTTCCCAACTCAATTATCGTGAAGGACGATTTCTACTACTGCGTTATTGTGTGCACGGCGTATCTTGAGTCCTGGAAGAATTTTATGAGTGGCTACGTCTTCCAGGAGGGAGCGGCTTTAAACGACGGCCGCCATTGTTTTTGTAACCATTTTGGCTATCAACAAGGCACTCTGCTACCAAAAACGTACACTCGATTCGTTCTGCAGCGAACTCAAGATAGGCCGTGCACACTTTACATATGATTCCAACGTCTCACTAGAGTGGTCGCTCACGACCTAAGTACGAATAAGTTGCATGCATTAAAATAGGTAGTTTAAATAAATAGAAATTTTAATTAGTAGTTAGTTCTTAACAGTGTGTAAGCGACCAACCATATCTAAGACCAACCACCTGAAAGAAGAAATTATGGAGTTCCGACCCTATCCTATGTCCATTGAAGAACCATTCCACATAATGGCAACAAAAGTTGTGAAATTAGGAGTTCTGACCGCAGAGAGGCCCTTGTTATGCAGTATAGTGCGTTGCCAGCAGTCGAATTCTATGCAAGCTCGCGCTAAATGATGAGTATATACCAGCTGCCTAAACTGATGGCACCGGATTTCTTACCTACATCGCCTTTATGTTTTCCAATCCTTGCTCTAAAATCGTCTTCGTGGCCGGCAATCTGAAACTGCCCATACGTGGCATACCGTTGGCCTCCTTCAAAGTCTTCTAATTCTACACGCAAGGTGACGTGGTCTTGGTTTGTCAGATAAAAAAAGTGATCATTACCTGTGGAAATATTTCAAAGATACCAAATAAATACGATAACAAGGACGTTACAACTCAAGCCTGGAGATACTCTCCGACATGGATAATACCTAAAAAAAAATCCCTTTCGTATGCCTACAAACAAATCAAAACAGAAGGGTTTTAGCGACCGTTAAACACTTCCAGTGATCTGCCCAACGAAGCTATAAGGCCACATTTCACGTGCTTGCAAACAAAAGAAATAAGTTCTTGTGGTTACGAAGAACAGAAAGAAATGTCACGTGCCTGCAAACAAAGCATGGAACGAACTACGGCAAAGGGACATTTTTTTATGCCTTGCTGCGAATTTCTAAGCTACTACTTCTAAGCTGGTTGTGATTTGTTGAATTTGTTGGTGGTGGGGAAAAGTGATTTGAACTAAGAGTCATTACAACTGCATTAACTGAATGCCTTAAAGCTACTCTTTTATTACGATCTTCCTGCTTAAACTGAGTCGGAAGAAATTTCCTGTTGACGTCGGATACTTTAAAATTCTACAAGTCTTCACTTGCTACATTTTAACGAAAAATTGCTGTGAGGTTTCATAATTTTGCTTGTTGTCACACCATGCTTACTACAGGCGTCATAAACTAAGGATAAGAGAAAGTTTTAACCAAAATGCGCAATTTGTATGCACATATCAGCAAAACCAAACTTAGCGTAGCTACTACTGCGATTCTGTTTCTTCTAGGGGAAGAGAATAAAGGTAGGTGTAGGGACTTTGTGCCATTGTTTTTTAGAAACGTGCTGTGCTGCCGTACTTCTAGTCAAAAGTTTAACATAAACTTGCTGTCTGACAGTGCTGTCACTATTTCTCAATATTAATTTTGTGGTAACCTTGACAGATTTAGTCTGCAAGCCAAGACAGCAAGAAGAGATCCCACTCCTCGACTCAACTAGTCTCAAATCCTAAAAACACACTACCCTTTGGTTCCCTTTGGATTTGGTTTCCTTTCCCAGCAGCTTTAAAGACACGTTCAGAGCAGAGCGGTGTACCAAGGTGGTGGATCCTTTTAAATCAGTTAAATCAGTTTTAGGTCAGTTAAATAGCTTAATAAGTTTTTAGGATCTGACACTAGTTGAGTCGAGGAGTGGGATCTCTTCTTGCTGTCTTGGCTTGCAGACTAAATCTGTCAAGGTTACCACAAAATTAATATTGAGAAATCAATTGATAGGATAGAGTAACCAGCCCTTAAGAACTCATTTATTGATGTCCAGGCCATCTCTGATTCATGCGATGCATGAGGAATTTTATGATATCAATTAATTAAATAAAAAAGTTAACTTTGTTACAATGAAGTTTAAAGATATCAACTTTCCAGACAATCCTGAGTCCTTGCGTTATTCTATGCTTGTTTACTATTTTTCATGACAACACATTCAGGCTTACAAATAGCATTTCTCATCAAAAAGAAAAAGTAAAGCAATGTGAGAATTTCATTTTAATTTAGAACTTAAAAACCTGAAACAGCGACAATTCTTTAACAAAATCATACCTTACCTAGCCAAAATTCTTCAGAAAAATTCCCAAATCCTTTTCTATACTCGCTCCAAATACGGTAAAAACTTTCACGTGGTTCACCAAAATCGTCTCTTCTTTGAAATACCTGATGCAAATATAATGGAATATAATGATTAACAATGGAAACTAACAACTATGTCAATCGCACTAAACAAATGGTCTAGTGTTACTCAAACTAAAACAAATCTTAGTGGTTTTGGGTGATGGGATAATCTCTTATTTCCTGTGTTTGCCTAAGGAGAACTCAGGAATTAAGCAATATTCTTCAACACACCCGTTTAAAATCCGTGGCAAGAGTCCGATTGTTAGGTTATGTTTGTTGATGTCTGATCGGACAGGTTCTTATTTTCCTTGTTATGTATAATATAATAATGAGTTCTTTTATTGCAAGAAGCTTTTATTTCTCGAAGCTTATAGAAAGCTTGTATGCGATATTGCGTCATCTTATTCAGGTACAATTTGTGATTAATAGTAACAATAAAAAATACATATACTAAATATCACACAAATTACGTTACTTTATGTATTCATAACGTATTCAAAAATTATTGGCACTTCTCACTATGTATCTATCTGTCATATCTGTTATAATGTGTATCTATCAGATTTATCATGAGATATATTTTTAAATTTAATAATAATATTATAATAATAACATTTGTTGCCCAAGCAACTGGGTTGGCAAGGATTGTGAATTACTTATAGCCAACCAAATTTAGAAGCATAGTTTGTACCCACGCAGACTGCTCCCAGAGCGCTACGGAGGAAGACTACAGTCCTGGTGAGGATGTCTAAAAAAAAAACGATGCAGGGGCTCAATCTTGACCCTACTGCGAAAAATCATGATAGCTTTCGCATTTATAGTTTCTTCCTTAAGGATGTTCCAGATGGGAACAATGTGCACAGAGAAGAAATGCATATGACAGTTGAGGCGCGCTTCTGGGACAGCCAGCTTCCAAATATGTCCCCTGTTGCAGCCAAACTCAGGGCCAGGTCAAAATACGGAAGATCTACCTTGATAAGGTGATGCAAGATTCGATAAGTCAGAACCAAGTCGAGAACAATTCTGAGCAAGTCCAGAAGCTCAAGGCCCAATCTCTCATGACGTTCCTTGTACGAAACCTCACGAAGACCAGGAAGTGTCCTCGTAAAGTGTCTCTGAACCGCTTCGATGGAATCGATGTCGTGTGCCAAGTATGGCGACCAGACTGGAGTTGCATATTCGAGGACTGGACGCACAAAAATCTTAAATGCCCAGACCCTAGTCATAATGCTTCCGGATGTGAAGCATCGCCTTATGATTGCAGAACTCTGGAAGGCCGGAGCTCAAACCTTACGGCATTGAAGTGAGGATTTCAAGTTTTGAAAGAACCATATACCAAGGTCTCGCACTTCACCTGTTTGCGGAAGGATTGTCTGGTCCAATGTATTCCGGGAGCATGGGTTGGAGGTGCCAACATGGAAATCATGGCATTTAACGATTGAAAGCAGGAGCTACCAATGTTCCAACTAGACGCTAACAGCCTGAACCTGAGTCTCAAGGGCCCGAGAATGGGACAACGTCAGGTTTTCTGCCCCAACCTTCAAATCATCCGCAAATTTAAAACCAAATGTATTGTGATTTTTGAATTTCACGTCATTAAGGAAAATAACAAATAATAGTGGATCCAAGACAGAACCTTGAGAATGCCACAAGGAACCCTGTGTCCAGGAAGAAACGATATTGTCAATTGATACCTTCTGGGTTCTGTTCCGCAGAAAAGCCAATATCCAGTAATGGACTTTTTCTGTGATACCACAATGGATAACCTTCAGAAGAAGCTTTCGATGAATCACCGACTCGAATTCCTTTTTAAAATCGAAGTAAATAGTATCAGAAGGGATTCCCATTCGTCCAGTGCGCTAGTCCAACGGTCTAAAACCAAGAGTAATTGGTGAGTAGTGGACCTACCAAGAAGAAAGCCAAATTGGTCACGTTGAAAAATACGAGTGCTCTTGAAGGAAAGAGACAAGTTTATCTCGGATAACTGATTCCATAAGTTTGCAAGCAACGCAGGTAAGGGCTGCGGATCTGTAGTTCAAGGGGTCGGAGGGAAACCCCTCTTAAAAACTAAGACTACAATTACCTGACTCCAGGCAGATGGAATTTTACTTTGTGCTATAGAGAGGGAAAATAATTTTGAGAGTGGATAACTTTATTTCTAGAACCAAGGATTTGAAAAGGAAAGCCGACAAACGATCAGAACCACAGAATCTACTTGGTTTATTCTTGTTTAAATAGGAAATTACCGTACTTTGTAGAAACTCGACCAAACTGCACGTGGAGGGTAACGTGGAAAGTAAACAGTGCGGGTGACTAAGGTCACCGTTGTCAGAGAGACTGTTTGAAGCATCGCTTAGTGCATCGGATGAGTCGTTTGACTTTCTGTAGTATTTTAGTAGAGCAGCAAAATTTCCCTCTCTGA
>JAHWFP010060104.1:56171-81460 GCA_023313725.1 Lithobius niger | reverse complement strand
TTCTGTGTCAAAATTAAAAAGTTTTATAGAAATCTGATGTTTTCTTTCAGACCGTAACATTACAAAGTGAGTTTGGTAGGGGAACCCCTCATTGCTTTCCCCAAATGCTTTTTTTCTTTGGTCGCTTGCTTTTAAAAAAAAAATTGTCATGTGTGGCAACCCGGACGCTATACCTTGTACTGTGTTTCTGTCTGCAAATGAAAAATTTAGTTGTGAAATTCGTCAGTTTGAGAAAGTGAAAGTTTTAAATTAATTGTGAGGACACACTATTATTTATTTGCAGGGTTTTAAGAGATGTACCCACACTTTCTATGGAAATGATGAAATCGCGAGACTGTGATCATGCACGGGTGTCATTATTTCCTAATCTTGATTATAAAGGCTTATATTATGCTGTTGTTCAACTTGTTGACATAGTTCCCATGATACATTATGGAACAGCAGGTAAGAAGTTTATGTACGATAGTGTTACGAAGTGGTATTCTTAAGATTAAGTGTCCAAGTGTAGTTTTAAGTTGTGAAGCCACCGAGTTAACCAAAAAATGTGGCTGGCAAGTAAAGTCAAGTTTTGAATAATAAATAAACATTTATTAATCTTTAACAAACTACAACTACTGTATCAACCAAATGATGCCATACAATTAAATGAAACCGTATAAATATTTGATCAATAAATAAATAAATGTGAATTCATTAACAAAAAATAACGCGAGTGTGACTATCTCCCAGCAATATAGAATTAATGAAGCTCAAGCCGCATGGTGGCTCGAAAAAGATTGTTACCGCACATACTGTGAAACGAATAAGCGTGATACACGCAAAAGTCGAGAGATAAAAAAAAGCTTGGGACATATGTGTGTAATACTAGAGAGGCGGTATGTCGTGTATGTTGCAGGGACTGCGATGCCATATATGTAGGTGAGACCAGGAAAGGCGTGCGAAATGGAGTAGCCCAGCACTTGGCTAATGTGCAGAATGGTGCTAAGGACAACGGCATCGCAGTCCACTGCATACTACACGACATGAGATTGACTGGGAAGGAACAACAACTCTGCTTAAATCTAATTCCGCTCAGTGAGCCCCACCTCCGGTGCTTGGAGTCTGTCGCCATTCAGCTGCATGAGAATAGTGGAGCGGCTTTAATAAATATTTAGAGCCTGGCATACCCAAAGGTTGCTCACTTGGTGAACAGAAGCATGAGCGATCTGCTTGGTCGACAGTGGAAGCTTGGAAGAGTGAGACACACGATCACCCTATAAGTTGCGATGCTGGCAAGTTCGAATGTGTTACGTTTTGTCTGCTTTGTTGTGATGTGGTTGTCCGAACTTTTCTTTGTTGCTGTTAATGTTGTATCGTAGTCTTTTTGTGAAAGTGTGAAAAAACGCACTTTGTTACAACGCATGGTGGCTGAAGCTAAATACAACAATTTCGGAGCAAGACTACAGCAACGATTTTATTTATTTATTTATTGTGATTATTGCCGATTCACCATTATTAGTAAGGTTACACCATGTTGTTTTTCATATAGTTTTTTTTTAGTTTCAATTTAGATAATGAGCATTTTATCGTGGCTTGGCCCAGGTTTTTTTGCACACAAATCCTAAAATTTTACTTTTGTTATCAGTTAGCATTATACTTATGTCCTTAACCCTTTAACTGCTGAATTAATTTTCTATCTCCACAAAAGTAAGGGTAACCTGGACGGGACTCGAACTAGCAACTTGAAGGAGCTCTTTAACTTCAGGCACACGCCTCTACCAACTCGGCCTGTTAAGGGAACCTAGTATTGTTGTCGTTTCTCCATTGTTGGCCATCTCGTGCATACTTTGGACTCTGTTTTTAGGACTCAAAGCTGTGCTTGTGTTTTTGGCGAGTATACTCGTCGCTCGCACTTTAAGGGTTAACAACTGAAAAGCGAAGTGAAAAGAAACACAAAGGGATTTCCCACCTATCACTAGAACACATCAATGTGTGAACAACCAGAAAGAAAAGAAACACGACTGCAAAAGTATGAATAAAGAAAATCGTGATCTACATAGAACGTATGTATTATCAGGGATGATTAAGCTGCAAACTTGATTTTATATTCTAATGGTATTGCATAAAATGTAGCTGTATAATTGAAAATCATTATTCAGGACATTTTGTTCATCTGATTAAAATTTTATTTAAGCTTAGGAAAAGAAAGTTATTGAATGAAAAAAGGGCTGATGGCCTGGGTTTCTCTTTGACTACTAGTCCCTGCTCATTGCGTGTTCTGCAGAATAGGAGTGGAGTTCTGTCATTGGAACGCTTCCTTACTGAAATGAGACAATAGTTAAAATGGAGAACGGCACGATATTGGGTATTGTTCGACCAATGCATCGACTGGCGGATGGTCCACTATATTTCACCGGCTAATGGATTTGTGCATTTGTCGATGGTTTTTTGCTCTTAAATTGAGCATTTACTTGAAGTAACTGATTAGAACGGCCAAATGTGTGTGATATTGGCTCCAGCTAGTTGTGAATGATTCTGTTGTCCATGTTAATGCCGACCATCAAACACTTAAGTTCAACGTTCAACATTCATTAAGTTAAACGTTCAAAGCCGATCGGGAACTAACCGCTACATCACCATTGCGGTGAGATCGGTCCACCGCATGTGCTGTTGCTCCGATGTGTTAGACAACTAAGAGTAAGCAGCTGACAATAGAGCAACAACAATTATGTTGGACTGGTCATGAGGCCAGCATCTGGAGCCAGGCGTTGATCGTCACTTGATACAAATGGAGGTAAAAAAACAACAGCATCTTTAGTCAAGCCGATGCTGTGAGGGCGGATTTCTTAAGCCTAAAACGCGTTGCTTTGACCAATCCCTTACGCTAAGAAATCTATATTAAGGTTATAAATCGGAAAAGTCCATTTGCTAATAATTGCATCAGCTGCCAACAAATCCCCCAAAAAATAAGCATTTTGTAAGTCCTACCCACTTTTAAAGCATTGGTTTGACAAACTATGCTACAGTTTTTACCTCTGTGTATATCCAGTACTCCTTGCAGCTAGCTCAATGGCTGGCTTCAGCTTGTTGCTTCTTTACTTCCTGTTAGGGCTGTGGGCTGCATACAGCTCAACACGTGGCTACGTTGCGAGCGCTAACCTTTAGTCATTTCTGAAGTTGATGCAAGTTAAATTTAAATGAAAGGATTTGTTTAAGAAGTTTAAGAAATGTTCAAAAAAGTATGTGAAAAGTTAAGGGGTGAGGAATAATCGTGTAACTGGAAAATGGCATAATGGGAAGAACGTATACAGGATAACAGTATAATGGAAAATCGTCTAACACAAAATTTGTATAATGGAAAATCGCCTAACACGAAATTCGTATAATGGAAAATCGTCTAATGTCCATGCCTCGCTCGCAGTACCGTGCTCGCTGCGGCTATACATATAACATCAGAAACCACAGGTATATTATTATCCAGTTAGACGTTTATCCATTACACGATATTCCTTTTAGATGATTTTCCATTATACGATATTACCTTTAGATGATTTTCCAGATTTTTTATTTAGGCAGGTACTAGATAATTATCCCATTAGACGATTTTCCAGTTAGACTTTCGTCCGACACCCCAAAAGTTAATAAACGTTATTCGTTTGCTTCAGTTTTTTTTAATGTAATATTAGCAATTTTCCATGGTGAGACTTAATGAACTTGCATTGCATCTAGTTCATTTTTATGTAAAAGCTCGGGTACCCGGAAAAACCTAGGATTGGTATTTAGGGCTGGGTTTGGAAACTCTAGTGGCCACAAACTTTGTCAACAATTGACTAACAGCAAAGACGACTCCAGTTACGCAACTTGTATGGATAGCTAAAAACGTAGTAATACTTGTTATTAAAAAAATATGATGAACATGTTTGTGTTTATTTCCTGAGGGCTACAACAAAAACTCTTTTAATTTCAATTTTTTGTGTATGTCTGAAAAAATAAAATTGGTTAATAAATGGAAAAATATATGTCAAGTTTTGTTTAAATGTTTGGTATTTAAATTAAATCTAAGAAATATGCATCATTGTTAATTGTCCACTTTCCTAAATTGTAACTCCAATTCTGTTTTAAGTTTACAGCTTTACTTTAACAGTGTTATATATTCAGTTTATCCAAAACAATTAAATAAAAATGTCATACCGTCCAAGTGTCTACCATAAATATAAGCCCTGTTATTGTTGCAACTATTGTGCACTTGTTTATTGTACCTGTTTGATTATTTCAGCCCTTGGTTATGCCATTCTGTTTTCCTTGGCTTGTCTCGTTCCATTTTTGGAACACGAATATATGGACACACTGCCTAACTTGGTTGCATCTTCTATGGCTATGTTCCCTACTTCCTTGCATAAGGATATTATTGAAATGTTATGTAACCATTTAATTCCATTTACTGTCAGTAAGTATTATTTAGTGACAAGAATTATTTTGCTTGCTTAAAATAATCTAATGTATTAGCCCTTCAAAAGGATCCAACGTGAATGCATACGGTGTGGAATTCACATGGTGCGCTTAATTTAAAATTTCCATTGATATCATTTCGGTTGATCGAATTTGATGACATTTTGTATGCTGACCAACAGTACAACCCGAATTGAGGAAAATCAATTGGAAAAAATGTGATTGTTAAATACCAATTGTTAGAAATCAATGGACTTTGCATAAAGTAATGTGTTTTGCACAACTCTTTCATTGTTGCAGCAGTGGATTTATATCATGAAGACACATTGCTGCAACAATTAAACCATAGTCTTACCACTATTAAGAACCACTGCTAGGTGTAAACTTCTTCCTTACGTAAGAAAATGAAGGCCTTTGGTTCTTAATAAAAATACCATTGCTCTCAATGTTTACATATTTTAAATAGTTTCTATCACTCTCAATGTTTACATATCCCAAATCGTTTCTAAAGTATTATTAAACTATTTCACCCTTTAAATTAAGAACTATTAATTTTTAAAATAAGATAAGAATTCTAGGCGTAGAATTCTTACTTACGTAAGTAAGAAAAAGAAGGTATGGGTTCTTACTTGCATAAGTAAGAAAACGAAGGCCTTTGGATCTTGCGTATGTAAGTCAGTCTACTACTGCTATCAATGTTTGAGTATCTCAAATCGTTTCCAAAATAACACATTTATTGCAGCTAAAGGAAGATCCGAAGGAAAGAGTTAAATTTGATTAACACTTTGGATCCTAAAGATGTATTGGTACGTTTTCATTAATTGTTACTGAGTGCCTAAGGACGTACTGGTACGTCACAAACTTTTGATTTACTATACAAAACTGTGGAGAGCAGTACGTCTGCGTTGGCAGAACCATGCTGTAGAATTTCTGTTTTTAGAGTTCTAACTGGATCGTCTTTTTTGAAGTGAAAGCCAATATGGCGTTGTCAGACGAAAATGAAACTGAAACTGGCAATTTTATTGAAAATAATACGCCACAGAGAGGCTCGAATTCTGTGCCAGAAAGTGATTACAGTGAACAAATATTATTATGGCTAACTTGGACTTTTTATTTCAGACTTGTGCAGCTTTGCTGTCGTCGTACTTTGGTCGAAATACAAATATTTCGTTTTTTGCCCCCCATTTTTTTTTACAAAAAGAAATAATTTTTTTTTAAATTATCACCTAAGTTTCCAAAAAGTGTGCACTTTCATCTACTATCTCAAAGAGAAATTGTGTTAATTGGTGAAAAACTAACCGAGTTGTGATTATTTTTGTAATACGCTAAAATATTCAGGAACGGCGGACAAATATGTCAGGCTCTGAAGTGTTAAAATAAAAAATAAAAAATGCGTTTATTGCCGTTATTGAGTTTACGCATGGAAAAGAACATTCCCGCCAACAATTTCTCGTTGTACTATCACAACAATGGCTCAGTTACTAACAATGCCTATTGTTGTTATATAAATAGTTTCCTGGATGGTTCGGCAACAATGCACTAAGACTCATTACCAGAAATTCTTTAACTGTTTTTATGACAAATTTGACTTTATTTTTTCCCGAGGATCTGTTTGCCCTAGCCACATAAAAAAAAAAACAACCCTCCTTCCTTTGCAAAACCATTTAACAGACTCACAACTTTTTTTTGACTAAGCAGGATGAATTAGTTTTTGGTTTATGGTCTACCAAAGAACTACTAACAGATCCGTGTGCTATTAAGCCTGCTGTCTAATAGGTGCAATGGTAATTGCTTATTTTCAACTTGTTGGCTTCCTGAATTTTATTAACTTAGAGAAAAATCATTAAAAACCCTCCTGCCTTAATGCTTAAATGTTCTCTGTTTAAAATTTGAAGTTTTCAGACGAATGGATACTTCGTAAATTGGTGCCAACCACATTGCTAAATTTCGGAAAGAAGCTGATGATCAAAGAAATTGTATTGTTATTGTTAAGCCTTTCTGTTGGTGCATTTCTTGACCCCATTACACAGATAATAATCTACCTTGGGGGCTTCTGTGAGGGGGTAAGGAGGTGAGGGTGTAGGGCACAGCTGACAAAATGATAGTGTTTTTTTCTTCAACTCATTTCAGAATGCACCAAAAGTACCGTAGCCCAGAAAAAATGAAACGGTAAAAAAAAAAGGCAAAACGGGGGAAAAAATCAAATTGGTTAAAAACCAGAAGTCTAGAAACCAGAAACCAGAAGTTAAAAACCAGAAATCACAAGACTAAAAAAAACAAAATTAAGGATAGCTTAAAGAAAGAAAAGAAAAAGCAAGCTACGGGATTTGAACTGGGGAACTCGTGCTCTGCAGCCGCCGACGTTACCACTGAGCCCCAGACAGACTTGAAAGTCGAATCACTAATACAGCTATACTAATGTGCCGGCGGGAAATAATGTTCCCATTGTTTTAGCGGTTTTTGTTAATTAGCCAAATGTATTTCGTCAAACGTTTCACAAACACTTAAAATATGACTTTGACAACGTGGCATGGTTAGGACTAGTGTTTGTCTCATCGAAATTTAGCATAATTAATGACTGTGAAGAGAGCAACAAACCATCCACCCATCTCATTGCCACTTCCGACCCCAACTGCATTCCAAATATGAATAATCTAACAACTTTTTTTTAAAGGCTTAAAACAAAAGAAGAAAGATGATGTTCTTAGCTAAATTAGCGTATATAAGAAATATTTCTGCAATGTTACAAAAAAAAATATTAAAGAAAGACAAGTACCAAAGTAGCTGCTCACTGTGATAAATACCATCTTAAGAATACAAAAACAGGAAAAGCATTCTTGGTAACGCGTTTACTAACGATTCAACTCCTTGTTGTATTGCTTTGGTAAACAGCAAGTGTCTTACCACATTGTTGCCAAATGCCATCTCTAACTGATACATACAGCACTGCGCTACGGCTCAAACAAACAAATAATCCAACAGTTTTTAGGATCAACAATTCAGGTTCAAGAGAAATGTGCAACTGCATTATCAATCAATGTAAAATTATAACTACGTAAGCCCATGGGCGTGTAATACACGATGTACGGCATTACACTGTGTTGCTTTTTTTAATAAAATTGCAGATGTTAGTTATGTAAATATTTTGATACTTTGTAACACTCAATCTTGTTTTAAATTACAGCTCAAACTGAACCAGACAACCAGAATTATGCCTCCTTATCCACTGCTTCAATTATAATGTTGGTATTTCAGTACACTGAGATTACAGGTGAGGATTTTTGTTTTATTTAATATTTCTGTTTAATGACACGGTTACTGTTACTAGTAACAAACCCTTCTTTTGTATTTTCAACTGATATTTTAGTACTGCGTGTTAGCGTATAATGTATGAATAATTGTATGGTAACCATAGCGAACAATTTTATTGGAGGAGTGGTAGGCAGGGGCGGATCCAGAATTTTCTTAAGGGGGGTGCTCTGCCTAATTTTTCATATGAAAAGGTATTTTGTGCCTTTAAGGTCTTACCTCCCTGAATCCTTTTCGATAATGAAAAACAATCGCATAGCCAAAATGCCGTGTTTGCTCCCTTTCCTTTTTAAATTTATAACAAAAAATTTGAAAACGTCACACCGCTTACTATGAAAATTCATTTTACAAGAAGTTGAAGAAATCACTGTAGACACGCTTATTTTCATAAAGTTGAGATATTACTTCATATCCTTGCAAATTTTCGATGATCAGTAGCCCTGGAAATGTAAATTCACAGGCAATCGTCTTCTTCAGGCAGTCCACTCAGACTCAAAACATTGTGCAACGACCGTTTGTCGTCTGCTAGGAATTTAAAGCGTAAGCGTGAGGGAGGCCACACTCACGCTTCAAATTTCTAGCAGACGACGAACGGTCGTTGCACGATGTTTTGAGTCAGAGTGGACTGCCTGAAGAAGACGGATCGCGTGTGAATTTACACGTCTAGGGCTACTGATCACCAAAAATTTGCGAAGATATGAAGTAATATCTTAACTTCATGAAAATAAGCGTGTCTACAGTGATTTCTTCAACGTATATTAAAAAATTCAAATATTGTATAACAAAATTATTTTTGGGGCTGGAAGGGGGGGGGGCTGCTGCCGCACCATCCTCACCAAGCTAAATCCGCCACTGGTGATAGGTTAGTATACAGTCTAAAAGACTACTTTTCTTTAGCGATGGGGACTTCATAGGGGAAAACACCTCTTGCCTGCCACTTGTTTTGAAGCCCTACCTAAATCCAGGACAGTATGGATATTTTGAAGTACGTACTTTTACTTTGTGCATACTGCACCGCTTCTACCTCGCAACACCAAACAATTCCAGTTTTTCTCCAAACCAGCGAATTTTCGAAAACTGCTATACGGGTTTTCTTCCTCTACCTGTAATCCTCAATTTCTGTTTAATAGTCTAGGTGTACATATGTGCATAAAATACTTTGAAAAAAAGTCCTACGTTCAGATACTGCCTTAAGTTTCCCAAAAGCAAGGTTTTTGTTTGGCAGCTGGATGCAGGCAAATAAACATAGAGTTGCTAATAGTAATATGAAATGAAGAAACTCATTGAAACCAACATTGTCAACAGCTAAGAATGATAGGTGAGCTGATAACAAAATTATGATAATAAAATTTACATTCCATTATATGTCCAGACACTGACGTCAATGTACTGATGTTAATTCATGTATCAAGTCAGCAGCGATTGTGATAGTGTAGAGTTAGCATTGTGGTCTAGTGCATTGGAGGCCCAATCCAAAGACCCGGGTTCATTTTATCAGGTGCCTTTATTCCAATTACAATACTGTTAGAAATATCTGTGGCTTCATTTGGTATTTTTTTCTGCAAAATGTTTAATTTTTTTTTGTAGCTTACCATTGTCAGTTGCTAGAATGTTTAATGAGTTGGAAGGCTGATGTCTTGAGAGATTTGCTGTGTGTTATTGCCCATGGTACGCCCAATTCCCGAGCTCCTGCTGCTAATCTGCTTTTTTATTATTGGCCATCTCTAAACCCAGCACTTCACGATCGTCGGGGGATTCACTTAAAGGTGTCTGGTAAGTTTGTAAGAGTGCACCGTTTTCTCGTAGTGAATTATGCTAAATATGCTAAAGTTACAATTATTTGTGGGTATTTACTTTGCAGGGTGGAAACCGTTAACCTGTCAAAGGGATAACTGTTTAAGTCCGGTCAACAATGAAGTGGTCAAGGTAATTTAAGTAGTTTCAATATGTATTGTATATAGTACTAGCAAAAGAGGATAGTAGACGAAACGATAACTGCGGCTGCGTAAATAAGTGGAAGGCAATGATTATTCATGATATTTTGGAGAGAACCTACTGAACGCTAGGTTATGGTCAGTCCCGTGTAGTGTACCTTGTGTACATCCACTGAGGTCTACATAAGACTCAACTATTCAAGCGCGTCATTGTCCTTAACGAGTTCTGATTGTTGGTAATGACAAGGAAAAATGATAAAAAGTACTCTTACCCAAGTTTGATTGACGATTAATGTACCTCACTCAATAGTTCGACTCTCTTCTGAGTGGCATTCTGAGAAGTAAATAAAACGTGATGAAGATGCCACTCAGAAGCAAGGCAAAATATTCAGTGAAGTTTATTAACTTTCAATCAAAGTTGGGTGAGAGTACTTTGTGTCATTTTTGCTATGAATTTGCCCCAGGGAACACATGTATTTTAAGTGGTAATCGCTAGTATGAAACTTTCAGATGCTCTGGATTTAACGTATTAAGAAAAAACATTCAACATATTTCAGTCCATTGCACAAGGACTGGTAGATACTTAAATACTATAAAAAAATTTCGGTTTATTGCACAAAGGACTGTTAGATGCTTAAATAGGTACGGTTCATTTCAGTTCAGTGCACAAGGAGTGTTAGCTACTTAATCAAAAAATGAATGGCTAACTTAGCCAAACATTCCTCACTCTGTGTTATCTTCTTTTGATGTCAAATGTTTACAGTAGGTTGGAGGCTTTTAGTTAAAGAGTGCCACATTGTTAAAGCAGCAGGTAAGTCTAGAACAAGTTTTAAATGGACGGAATGTAACTCAAGAAAAAGACCATGCAAGTTAGTAAATCCATAAAAAATTAAAGTTTTCAACACAAAATTGCATTGACTAAGTTAAACTGAAGCATTTTGCACTATCGAAGCTACATGTTAAGCAGACTTGTAATCTCAATGCTCCAAGTTAGTATTAAAAAAAGTGTAGTAGTACAGCACATTACACATTAAAGTTAAATACAAGCACACAAGCATTTCATTTTATGTTTTTTTTTCTTGTTTTGGCTGCTGTAGTGTGAATTGTGCTTTTTGACTGCTTTGATTAGTTAGTTTTGTTGGCATGGCTACTTTAGCAAACGTAAAGGAAAAAAACTTTTGCAGTTTAATTGCTGTAGTTAAACTGAACTGCTGTTAAAACTTAGATATTAGTGCAGGAAACTTAGTGAAAAATGGCAAAAAATTTGTCGTTGGATCACTCTCCTTAGCAATGCAAATTAACTACTGGTCTGCATTTATGTTTCAAATTGCATGTATGTTTAAAATATATATTTTGGGCTTTAGGAACTTGGCTTCTGTAGCAATAATAACAGCAAGCGTTCTTAAGTTTTAGTTTAATGATGATCAAAAAATGTCCCCAAGCAGCTAAACAATGTTGAACGGTAAAATAAAAAGCAAGTTAATGAAGTTTTACATTAAACGGCAGAATTGGCAAGATTTTCATTAGTCTTTTTGGGGTGTGTTGTGATTCCAATTTGAACCAATGTACTCCTTGATTTTTTGGGGTTAAAACCAATATCATTATTTTTACAATACAGTTGGTTCATGGTAAAGCTTGCAGAACGTTGTGCCATTTTAATTGAGTTTGGTGCGCCAGTTTTTCCTTTCTCATCGAATTTAATTAATACATTATTGTTTTTAATAATTCTATTTCACTCTGCCAGGGCATCTACCTTGTTAAATCGACTTAATCTTGGGCTGTTTTAAAATGAGTAGTGATGTATAAATAATATATTGCTGACACATTGATGCTGGGCATTGAAAGGCTCCATGAATGCACAGCAAGAAAACCCATCTATGTGGTACTGTGTACGAAGGCTGTATGAAGTACTTGAATATTTGGACAGCTTTGTTAAGCTCTCCAAGTAAGGTGAGACGGGGCAATAGCCGTATCTGTTTTATCACCAGCTAACAATCTAAATTTAGCACATTTTCATTTTTTGTTAGCTTTTTTAATGTGTCTACATAATTTATACACATTTATTTTCTTTTTTCAATTCGTAGCAACTGAGACTGTCCGCGAGTATCGTTTTTTTCCCGTTAATTCTGTACAATTTTAACCTAGTTTTTTTTAGAGATATCCAATGGTGCTATTCCAAATAAACATTTTGATTGTTTTTCTTTTTTTGCAAAATTAGAAAAATTTTAAGTTATCAGAAAATGGTCTGTTTCAGGGGCTTCAATAGGACTTAGTGTAGTGAAATTAGTTTCCTGTTGTTATTATCCGTACCAATAACCACTGCTAAACAAGGGTATGTGCAAATTAAGCCGTTAAAATTAATACAATAGTGTTGTTTATGGGGTTTGTTCAATAAAGTTAAGAGTTATTGATTGGGAATATATTAAAAGTTCTAATACTATTTCCAAAAACTACACTAACACAGAGCACCGCAAATAAAATTGCTAGGTTGTTTTAAATATTGGCTGTCTTTATGGATTGGTTGAGTGAAAACCAATAAATTTTTAGTAACCGTGATTATAATTATTTGTGATAAATATTTATTTGCTCTTAATTTTCGTATAAAAATTCTTGTGCCTAGAATGCTTTGTGTACTGCTCCAATTTGCCTGTAACGCTGCTGTTTATTAATAAACTTCAAATAAAATTCTTGCTTCAGTGTTGTATTGTGTTTTGTTTTATTTTATTTTTTGTGAATGTATTAATTTTAATGAACACTTGCATATTTCTGAAGAAAACTATTGTACTATACACTTGAAACGAATTCTGTGTCATCCTGATTCATCATTCTGCGTTTAAACATTGTTTTAACAGTCAAGCCAAACATCTTTACAGGTTAAGGGACATTTTTAATGCGATTGGTATCACAGTTGACAATGTGAACTAGGTTATAGGTCAATTGTGTTAACATACGAGTTAAAAATTTCTCTCAAACAGGTTGTCAAGCAACGTTCATGTTCTACATACAAACCCCCATCCACAATTCTGACAACCAAGCTACTTAGTTATGTACGGATGTAAATCTACACAAGTATCAAATTGCTACACAACAACACATTTCCAAGAAACCAATAAGATAAACGGGCACAGTTAGTTTTGGCTTACACATTTTCCAACGCACACTATTTTGGCCATGTAGGTTGAATTGATGTTTATTGGACAACTGTCGCACTTGTTAGAGAAACAACGTAATGCATAATATGCATAATATGCATAATATGTATTATATGCATTTTTTTACAAAAAGGTTTGCCTGCTGAGCATTTATATTTTTATTTTGCAAACGTCTACACCTGAAACAATTTTCACTAAGGTGTTTTTCTGAAAGGGCAGTGGCAGTGAACCCTTCCTGTGCACATCTATGGATAATATTACAACGTACTGCATGCAAGAAATAGCTTTAGTACAGTGTAGACAACAAATCCTGCTATGTGGGTCACCCTAATAAATTCAACTGTCTGCCAGAAATGTACTGAATTAACACCAAAATGAAAGTACTTGGGCCAAAAAAAAAATAAACTGCAATCAACTGTTTGTAACAATTGTTACGCCAAACAACATATGCAATGCCTTCAGCACTTTATTTCAACCTTCTACGGAACGTGGACTTTTGGCACATATTTGTTTTGTAGGTCTGATGGCCCTTTATAAATTCCTGGTTAGACTTGCCTTTCATTCTGCTCGCTACTTTGTGTTGTCTTTAACGTTTCTTGTGATGTACAGGTTGTTGGCCTAGCCTGGGGGCGAAACCCGCAGTTTCTCTCCCTGACGACCCTGTGCAAAGAGTGGAATGACGGTTAAACATGGATGGTCCCAAGTCCCACAGACGTGTAGGCATTTATAAGCGCTTGCCAAAATATTTGTGTAATGAATTTCGTGTTTTCGCTTCTAATGATAATGCAGGCTAAAATCAGTCATGCTGCAACTTTGTTTTGTTAGGTGCGAACAATGCATAACAATGAATTTTGAAATATTTGGGGACTGCAAGGGCAATACCTAACCAACCTGGCAATGAGGAGATTGGTCAGTAGGAAAAATGCATCCTGGCTGAAAAACCCATTAAGAGGGAGTGCAACCCCTTTGGTTATCGCAATTCTGACTACTAGATGGCGTTAGCGTCTACAACATATATCAGTTACGATCTTAGTTCCACTTTTTCTCAGTTATTTTCCAACGGAATAGTGTCAATCTTGTTTCTAATGAAAGAGAATCGAATTGTCTAGCGAAGTGTGGAGCCAAAATCATCTAAAATATATTTTTGCAATTTGGAGCAATATTTTAAGGTTGGCTGATTGAAAGATAAATAAAATCTGTAAACGTGATTGCCATCCAATATCTAGGAATTAAATCCTTTTCCTCATTAAAAAAGTGTTACTAATTTAAAATGAAACAACCAAATATCATAATATGCAGGTGTTGTTTGAAAAAATCATACCTACTCTATAATCGGATTCGAACGCAGAACGGGTGTTAAATGTGACTAGGCATGTTAACAAAGAAGGGCTGGATAGCAGTTCCAACGCTTGTCAGATCCGTGCGTTCGGAAATCTGAGCAAAATGACGTTTCATATATGTATGGATGCTATCGACGTAAAACTGGCATAATTGATAAATTATGCAGCTGAATACCCATCTTTCCCGTTTTTGGATTACATTAGTTGCCCGAAAGAGTGGGAAAACTAGAAAATAATTGTTTATGTTCTTGTAACATGGATAAAAACAAAACCTTGTTCAAAAATGATTTATGAAGGCAGAAAATACCGCAAAAAATACTAAGTTAAAAAAAAAATGTAACTTTCCGAGGATAGTCTCATGTCCTCAGAATTTTTTGTTGCTATTTGTTTCCAGTTGGGGAAGTATGTTCTTCCCTCCCCCCCCCCCCCTCCACTGACTCCATAATTTGTCAGTCCCACCTTCTCAACTGAAGAGTTGCCATTGTCGAATAATTGTTATCCCCCCACGATAATTCTCCGCTACCGAATAATTGTCATTCCCCCCACCCCCGATAATTCCCCGTTTCCGATTGTCATTCCCTTCTAATTTCCCGCTTCCGAATAATTGTCACCCCCCAAAAAAACTGCGCCTCTGCCTAATATTGACGTAAATTTCGGTTCAGACACGTCACATCAAAATACAGTAGAAAATAACACACGACCCGTCCCACCGGGAAATACTACCGATATACTACTCTGCAATATATGTGTAGCCTAAGTTATTTTGTGTGTTTATGGAGTTTATTTTACAAATAAATTGTATTGCATTGAAGCAGTTACGGCGGTCAGGTTGAATTAAACGGAATAAAAGTGCTCAGTGTGGCTGCCTTGAAAAAAAATCCTTGGCCCACTCTGTTTCAAGATGCGCCCTCTGTCAGTCCCCCCCCCCCCCCAAACAATTCAGTCCTGACGCCGTCACTGCTGGTGGGAATTTTACTTTCTACATAAAGGGAATTTCCCCCATGTTATTAGAATTCCTCTCATTATTAGTTACTGATGGTAAGCATAATTTAAAATGCGGTGTAGAGCAGCCTAACAAAAAATACAACTGTGAATGCTATACCACAGCTACGGTTGACGACGGAGCCTCTTCCGTCGAACCTTTTATTCCGTCGAAACTTTTATTCAAACTTGAAGAGATTGGCTTTGGGGGATTGCTTTTGAATTGGCTGGCATCTTTTGTCAGTAGTCGCTCACAGAGAGTACTTGTTGAGGGAGTATTGTCATCCTCTTCTGATATAATCAGTGGAGTTCCGCAGGGCTCTGTTTTGGGTCCCCTGCTTTTTGTTATTTTCTTGAACGACCTATCTTGCATTAATGATAGGTCTGAGCTATACAAATTTGCGGACGACCTAAAACTTGGGTCAACTGTGATCGATGCAGAAGCTCGTGAACGCCTTTCAGATAATATTGCCTGTATCTCAGAGTGGGCTACACTGTGGCAACTTCCCATCTCTGAGTCAAAGTGCTGCACACTTCATTTTGGTAAGTGTGGAAACGCGTCTCGTTACATGCTGGGAGAAACAACGATGCCCAATGTAAAGGAGATACGTGATCTTGGTGTATGGTTCACCACCGACCTTAAACCATCCTTGCACTGTAGAAAAATTGTGGCACAGGCTTTCTGTCGGCTATCTATGGTAAACCGATGTTTTACATCGGGACATATCAAAACCAAAGTTTGGGCTTTTATAGTTTTCGTGCGACCCATCTTGGAGTATGCCAGCCCAGTGTGGTCCCCATCACTGCTGAAAGATGTGGACTTGGTTGAGTCGGTACAGCGCAAGTTCACTAAGGGACTACCTGGTTTTCGCAACATCCCTGCATCTGAGCGTTTAAGAATGCTTGGGCTTGAGACCTTGGAGCTGCGTAGATTAAAATCTGATCTTGTGTTGACATTCAAGATTCTCCATGGTGACTTGGGTGTTCAACTGCCGCTTTTCGATTTTAGTCTTGTCACCCACACGAGGGGACATAAACTCAAGTTGCGCACACAGCCTTCACATCTAAATTGCAGAAAATATTTCTTTGCTGTTCGTGTAGTTCCTGTCTGGAATTCGCTCAGTGAAGAAACTGTTGCGGCGAACTCGGTTGCCTCTTTCAAAAGACATATAAGTAAGACTGACCTAAACAGGTTCTTGCTTAGAAATTACTGAGTTTTAAAAAAATTAAATTGGGAGTGGTATTAGTGGCTTCAGCCCTTCCACCTACCCGACCACCACTAGTAGAGTGGTCAAATATATTATTATTATTATTATTATTCCCCGTCTCGACTTTCTTTCTGTCCGATACTTAGCTTTGTTTTATACTCGTTTCGTAAGCGCATCTTTTAGCATACTTCTTTTCCCCACCGGCCTTTTTTTTCCCAGATGTTTTACGACTGTCATTATATTGTGACCGAAACTGCAGGAATGCACAGGGAACAACAGTACTTTACCATAACTACACTCGTATCGACAAATGCAAAAATATGTAAATCTCCTTCGAATTAGAAAGAAAAAAAGAGTGAGGAGAGATATTCTACAAATCAAAGAGGAGGGTAGCCAGTCAGATCATCTTTCTACAACTTCATAATTTTACAACTGAGGGAGAAAAAGCAAATCTATCCACACCATGCCCATCGAAATCAAGAATAAAGTCGATTTCTGGTATAAAATTGAATTTGTCAAGGGATTTGTTTTCCGTATACGGGAATGTTTTTAAAATTGTAATGCAATGTGAAGGATATAACCAAACTCAAACCATTTGCCGTAAAGAAAACGTATACGGTGGCTAGAGTGGATGCTCGAAGGCGTAGCGTGGCCACAGCGGACGCTCACCTTCCACCGGCGCTGCCAGCGGACGCTTCCCTCCCTCTGGCACCCCTGAAAGTGCACCGGGGATTTGGGGGACAGCCACGCTTCGTGCGAGAACGATAAACGTGCTAAACTCTCCCCATCAGAAGTGCCGGAAACTCACTTCCGGTATACACGAAGAATAAACCTCTTGCAGTATGCAGTCAGAACTGTGGAGCACCACGCTGTGCGCAGATTTCCTTCTTTGTATTACTTTGCTTTAGTTTCGTACCACTGCATCGAAAAACGGGTTTACTTCACTAATAAAATAGTAAGCTAAAAATAAAGCTATTCCGTAGATTACTTTCTTCCTTTGGATTTTTACCTTTGGATTTTATATCTTCAGAATTTTCTTTATTTGGTTTTATTTTCCTGGATTTCCTTTGCCGTTTAGCCACGTAACGGACTGGTTCACAGTCTTCAGCACTAAATACTACTTGCGCCAGACAGGACAAAACATGCAAGCATACAAAAAACATGCTCCAACTTTGTGATTGAGCCTTTATGGATTGGATAGCCAGAACGTTTTTTTTTTCAAACAGAAATACAATTCTATGTGATGGGAAAATAAAACCCTTATCTGATGGGGAGAAATTTCTATCTGATGGGTAAAATTCTACGTGACGGATGCGCACGTTTTCTATTGGATGGACGTTCGCTTATTTCGACCTGATGAGTTTTCGGTCTGATGCGAGGTCAGCGAATCTTTATTTTTGTGTGGGTTTGGATTTTCTTTGTACTTTGTTTGCGTGGGTGGGGGTTTGTGTTTTTGCATTGTTTTGTTTTATCCCGCAACCCAAAACAACAAATCCTGAACAAAGCCTAAAGAAATTTCAGGTAGATAATAAGGTTTCTGGCAAGCCCACTTCAATAGGCCTACTGGCATTGTATTATTACCAGTAAGCTTCATTGATACTGATACATCACTTGATATACGAAGAGTGTGCGGTTTGTAGGGCTGGCAGGGAGAGTTGGGGGGGGGGGGGGTGCTGCTTTTTTCACTTGAATGTGCGGGGAGCGGGGCATCGAAACGTTGTGGACCTTACTATGTCTTTCCATTTCACCGAAAGTTCAGCCCTGATTAAAATTCTGCGAAAAGGGAATTCCTGTTTCGCCGAAACCCATTTCGCAGAATCAAAATACTCTATAAAAATGTAATATTGCTGAAGTTAAAGAAGCATTCCTAACTGGAAGGACTTTGTAATTAGCTGCAGTTTCTGATGAGCGAGGCACGTAATTTGATTTGAAAATAAATATTTGCCAAAAAAGGAGTTGGCGAAACGGGCGACACTGATTAAAAATCGGCGAAACGGCTATCCGATCACACATTTGATCCCCGCCCTTTCGGAAATATTGACTTCTCCCTGAAACCAGGGAGAATGAACTACAGAGCAAAATATCGCAGGAAAAATGAGAACGGAAATAAAAAGGCGAAGAAAAAAGGACAAATAAAACCATATCGTCTAAAAAGGATCGCGAAAGCCACTCACGCAAAAAGAGCCGCGGGAATTGTGTAATTGATATATGGGACTACTACTATCCCATTTTTTGATTCGTAGAACATCCTGCCTCATACTCACTTTTTCGTTCTAATCCGATTACACTACACTACCTGTGTTACAAATGTAGACATATATTTTTGTCGATTTATAATTTGTTGATGTATATTAGTTTGGGTGCAGCATTGTAATGGAGTGCAATCTAAGTCAATATTTGGAAGCACAACGACGTGTAACTGCAATACTAAGGACAGTTTTACGTCGACCGCGTGTGAAACGTCATTTTGTTCAGATTTCCGAATGCACGGACCTGACGAGCGTTGGAACTGCTATCCAGCCCTTCTTTGTCAACATGCTTCGTCACATTTAACACCCGTTCTGCGTTCGAATCCGATTAGAGTAGGTATGATTTTTTTCAAACAACACCTGCGTATTATGGTATTTTGTTGTTTAATTTTAAATTAGTAACATTTTTTTAATGAGGAAAGGGATTTAGTTCCTAGATATTGGATGGCAATCACGTTTACAGATTTTATTTATCTTTCAATCAGCCAACCTTAAAATATTGCTCCAAAGTGCAAAAAATATATTTTAGATAATTTTGGCTCCACACTTCGCTAGACAATTCGATTCTCTTTCATTAGAAACAAGATTGACACTGTTCCGTTGGAAAATAACTAAGAAAAAGTGGAACTAAGATCGTAACTGAAATACGTTGTAGACGCTAACGCCATCTAGTAGTCAGAATTGAGATAACCAAAGGAGTTGCACTCCCTCTTAAGCTATTATGTAAGCTTTTGTGAAAACTGAAGCCCGAAATTCAAGCATTTACATCTCGGTATGGCAACTATTTGGTCAAACAGGATGACATTTTGCTGTGATACTGCTTGGTGACCAGCTTTTAACCACAGAGCGGCTAAGCTAACATTGCATCCGAAGGGGTGTAAACTTGACACCTGGACGTTTGATGCACTCCCAGCAGAAGCCTATTTTGCTGGCTTTTCCAATCGTGAATTCGTATGATCTTTTGCATGCCATAATCGACATGAATACGAGTCATCATAGGGCCCTTTTCTTCCCGAAAATGCATAGGTGGCTGAGCTCGGGCTCGAACCTGGGACCTCTGGCTGTGAGATAGTCATACTAACATCAGGCTACCTGCCCCATGGTACACTAAGTACCAACTAAAATGTGTTAAACTCCTGTGTAATTTTGCAGACATGCATGACACACGTCTTCCACTCGGAACTAAACCTGCTTGATAGGATCTATTCATACGGTCCTCCAGTACCAGAGTGGTGAGGTTCTTTCATGTCCTCACTATCATTGTTAGGTACTGTTGAAAGCGTTGTTCGAACTAACAAAGCAGCAAAAATGAAACGAAATTGTGTGAATGCGTTATTAACACTAGCCAGTGTTAGTAACGGCCGACCTAGAATCGCTGTGTTAAACTTTCAACTTTGAGAGCTTATAACTCCGTCAAAATTAAAAAAAATTTAAACCAAATTTGGAATCTAGCCTTGACTAGTCAAGGCCTGTCTACAGTTCAAAAATTATGAAATTCACTCCAGCAAAACGCGAGATACAGAGAGGGGCCAAATAGACAACTTCTTGTTCTTGGTCTTGTTCTGGAGATGTACCTTTTGTCTGTCCTCTCTACAGGTCAAACTATTTGTCCTGTAAAGCTGTTTCTTAGCTCATTTTACAGGTATTGCTCCGTAGATGTGCCCTTTCCATAAGGCCTTTTCTAATTGGTGAAGTGGTTCAGGGGTTACGAAGCTCTAAACGACCAGATTAATTGTTTTACATTGTTTTAAACATTGTTATTATGCAACAATGGCATTTAGCAAACGCCAGCTCCATGATTTAGACTGAAGATTAAAGGATTTGTTTCTATTGTTAACACTAGCGATAGCCAGGTTAGTAAGGGCCATAGCTATTTACAGAGCTTAAAGGCGGCGCAACAAAACAAACAACAAATTAATTATAAAGGTGTCACACATAATCCGCCTCATCCACCACCATACCTATTTATTATACATTTCTCAAAGTAACACGGATTAATAAACAAAAACGTATCGTTAAAAGTTAAAAGTAAGGGTCTAAAAGTCAAAACCTATAAGGAACACGGACAAGTTTTGACTGTAAGGGTCTAGGTGTCAAATTTGGCCAGTAAGACGCTGCTAAGCATTAGACCCTTACTACCCGGTGATCATGTTAATGACTTAGTAAGGAAAATTGGAAATTAGCCAACAGCGAAAATCATACACTAGAAATAACGTAGTTCAATTAGCCATCTTTATACACTTACGTTTCATCGGAGTGGCATGATCTGGACTCGAACCGGCTACCCAGTTCGCCCCCAGATCACTTGCATAACAACTTAATCTCTCCGTTGCACTCCGATGAAACGTAAGTGCATAAAGGTGGCTTACTGAACTACGTTCTTTCTAGTGTATGTTTTTCGCTGTTGGCTAATTTCCAATTTTCCTTAATATTATTTCCAGCGATTTATGTCTATTTATTAATGACTTAGTAACTCGGACGGAATGGGTGTACACACTTACGGTTGTAGCTGGTTGTCTCGCTTGGAATCGCTGCAATGTTACCAAACCAGAAAAACATGTCAACCTAAAGCAAAGTAGGAAACCCACACCCCCACTATCATTGGATCATCACATGGGTCTTTATAGGACAATCTCGGACAGCTGTTCTTCAAAAACCGGGTAGTAAGGGTCTAATGCTTAGCAGCGTCTTACTGGCCAACTTTGACACCTAGACCCTTAAGGACCGTACACACCACAACGTCACCGTCTCCGTTGTCCGGCTCCATCTCCGGCAAAGCAACGCTGAAAAACGGAGACCACTGCCACACCTGTCCGCCAAGAACGCTTGCTGACCCCTTTATTCCCAACTCCCCCAAGTAAAAGGAATGTAATCGTCCGAATGCAAAACCGTAGGTACTCATTGAATTGGGGTCATTCGTGCCACTAAAACCAATTTGGGCGAGTGCTTGTATTGCTACTAGTTATGTACACTTGATTTTAGAATTATTCTTTTCAATTTTCGGTAGTTTTCGATGGTCTGGTGTGGAGCCGCCATCTTTGTCTCCAGTGCTGAGAGAAAGACACGTGTGGCGCTAAGCATTTTGATTGGCTGACGGACAACTCCACCGGTCCGTCAACCGGAGAGAAATGAAATATTTCGAAACTAGTCGGAGACGCAATGGTGGCTCTGCGTTGTGCCCGCAGGCTACATTTGAGGCATCGGACGACGGACATGCCGGACAAAACGGTGCGGTGTGGCATGGCCTCTACAGTCAAAACTTGTCCGTGTTCCTTACAAGTTTTGACTTTTAGACCCTTACTTTTAACTTTTAACGATACGTTTTTGTTTATTAATATAATAGCAACATCAAAATACTAGTTTCAATGAAAAATTCCGTGAATAAAATAGAGTGCTACCAAAATTATTATTTCCATCAGTCTTGCCCCGATGCCATCGGTTGACCTTCAAGCCATCGAAAATGATGAAATTCATTGTTACGTTTTGTTGAAAGCCTTCTTCGTATCTAACAAATCAACATGCGTATGAAAACAACATCGCAACATCCTTGCAAAGCAAAAATAATGAAAGGAATGTGCCACATATGTAAACTCAACGTATTAAATTGAACTACAAACACGTAAAGGGGTGTCTAAGTGAGGATTAAGATTTGGTAACGATTGGCACTGGAGAATATGGTCCAGTTCTTTTTATTACACAATGCCTGTCATATGACCTAGTGTGAATACATTAAAGGTTGGAGGAAACTCCACCTAATGATTGTTACAAACTAAATCTCGTACCAATTGAAAAGAAATTAAAAGTAACAATAAATAATTTGATAACCTAACCTAACCTATAATACTCTCAATTTCTCAACAAAATTCACAAATAACAACTGTCACTGAAATATTGACTAAACTTTTTTATGTCTAATACTATCTAGATTACAACACAAAATTGCCCTACCTACACCACTTCCCCCATCCCCCCACAAAAAAAATTCAAAAGTTGTATACCCAATGAAAACTGCTACCTGAAAAGAAACGTACACAAAACGAAATACAACTACCAAAACTAGAATTGAGTTGGAGTTAGCGAAGAAAATAGCAAATATCTTCCTAGGACTGACGAAACCCTGAAAAGGGAAAATTACAAGAAAAAATGATAAGATGGTCATCGATAGCAGTCATAGGAAGCGATACAAGAAAGTGTCAATTGTGCGTGTCATTCTATTAAATAAGTCATTTAATCGTATTGGCGGCCCAATTTTGAGCAGCAAAATTAAAGAGTTTGTCTGTTTTTGTTTTAAACTGTCTCGACTACAAAACAATATTTTGTCGCTAATGATGTTCCTTTCCATGTAACCGAGCATCATTGCGTGGGGTCTTACTGATGTGATATTTATGCTAACCTCGGCGGAGTAACTGAAGCTGATTGGGTGAGCAAGGACAAGGAAAATCTGCATTTGTTAGGCAGTGTGCACAAAATACACTGAAGAAATTATTATCCAGCTTGTTTATTTTTAAAACAATTCCAGCTTCGTTTTGTATATTTACTCTAACCAGGGGGGGGGGGAGCGACTGAAGGGGGATGCACTGTTTGACTGAGCCAAGTGAACGAATATCAGCATTTGTTAGCCAGTGAGCATAAAAATCTGATTGAGTAAACTTAGATTTTGTGAGCATAGACGTGCACGCGAGCAACCAAGCCGTACCTATGCAACACACTTCAGCTAGTTTATGTATATGTATGCAGTCGTTCAGAAGGGGTTCAATTTCTCGCCCTTTTGTTTGCCAGAGGAGCACTGGGAATCTCACATCAATGCTTGATAGACATCGTATGGGCCAGTGTTTGAACGTGTGGTGATAAGTGGGAATTGGTGGTTGTTGTATTTTTATAAAGGGAGTCGAACCCTAACCAAGTTATCTGCCCGGCTGTGGGAACTTATTACCATACTTTTAAACAATGGTCCCCAAGAGTGTGAGGGAAAAGGTCTGTGAACCATGCGCTCTGTCTAATACTAAACCTATACGAGAAGGCCAATACAGCACAACAGCACAACACATGCACACTTCAATACATGGAAGCCAATCTCAACTTCGGGACAATCTCCGAACCAAAGCAACACCGAAAGGGCACAGACAACCAAACTGGCCCCATCTGACTTGCCGGTGGGAAAATCGCTCTGTAGCCCTACCAAAGGACAATGTTCCGCTCCACGAAGAAAGCTCCGTGGTCTCAAAATGGGGGGGGGGGAGATCCTTGAGTCACGCATTGGAAGAAGGTCAAGAACAGCGGGCTCGATGACTGCACTTTTAAACAATGGACAATATGAACGCTGGGGACAAGTCGTTTGCATTGTTTTTACTTTTAGGGATTCAACCCAAATTGGGTTTTCTGTCCCACTGGGAATCGTTTAGATTGTTTGTTTTTTACTTTTTGGGAACCGAACTCAAACCGGGTTATCTACCCCTCTGTGGAAACTTTATAAAGGGTTAAAGGGTTTAACGAGCGTTAACCACTCCTGGTCATCTGCCCGAAGCCCTAAGGCCCTAAGCCCCTATGGAAACTTTATTAACATACTTTTAAACAATGGTTCCCAAGAGTGTGAGTATAATTTGGAACTTATTGCGACACTTTTAAACAATGGACTGTATGAATGCTGGGATAAGTAATTTCGATTGTTTGTTTTTAATTGTATCGATTGTTTGTTTACTTTTAGGGAGACAACCCAAACCAGGTAATCTGCCCCATACTTTTAAACAATGATCCCTAAGAGTTAGAGGATATGTTGGCACTTATTACCGCACTTATAAACAATGGACAGTATGAACATCGGGATGACAATTGGGTTATCTGCCCCACGACGATGAGAGGGACAATTAGCTAGAGAAATCATAGTGGAAAATCCACAATTCATTTAGGTGGATGGATGTTACTTCGGAGCAAAACCACAGTACACCTGATCATATGCCCCATAACTTACAAACACTAGACAAAAAATACAAGACTAAGAAAATAAAAACACCACAGTCTATACAAAACCACGAAACAGCCTGCAAATTCTGTTAATTATCAGATAATTATACACAATCGTATGTGGAGAGACACCAAGGAGTTCCAACGCAGAGACCGACTTTAACATCCACTTCTGCACTTTCCGAAGAAAGTGTCTAATAGACTCCCTATCCACTCCAAAAATGCAGGGAAAACCCAAGTCATCAATGCGCGTGAGGAAACTTCAAGGGAACTAGGCCTAGACAAAGCAAAGACAGTTGCGCAGATACGGCTTTAGCACTTTGTCTAGCTTGTGTGGCAAACTGATTGAGGGTTGATGCAGAACAGGTGCCTGCCAGTGCAATCTGTATTGTTTAAAACGAGGAGGTATCATTCAGATTATTGGCTTTCAACGTGTCTAACGTGGGAAACTGATGGATGGGTGAAAGCTGAACAGACGCCTCCCAGTACAATCTGTATTGTTGAAAACGAGGAGGTATCTAGATGAATGCTTCGCCCATCAAGTTCGGATTATTGCCTTTCAATGGTTTCTAACGTGGTGAAGTGATGGAGGGGTAAATGCTGAACAGATATCTACCAGTACAATCTGTATTGTTTAAAGCGAGGAGGTATCTAGAAGAGCGCTTTGCCCATTAGTTTCTGATTATTGGCTTTCAACGGTTTCTAACGTGGCAAAGTGATGGAGGGG
>JAHWFP010060104.1:34861-48023 GCA_023313725.1 Lithobius niger | reverse complement strand
ACCCCTGGATAATCGGAATGGAAGGCAATTTCGTTGGCGCCTGCATGCCGTAGAGATGCACAATGTGACAGGACCAATGGCATCATCTGTTGAAAATTGCTTCTCCCACTGCGATACCCCGCTATCTTTGGTGGAATTAACAGCTGCGAATGATTCTTCTCGTTCAGAAGGTGCTGTTGGAATTGACAGGGTTTCATACGCCCACCTGAAGAGCCTGTCTGATGAGGGAAGACGTGAGTTGCTTGCCTTTTATCAGAGTAGATTGATGGTGCGCTTATTCCTCAATCTTGACTGTTTTCTATCCTCTCTCCTGTTTTGGGCAGGGAAAAAACTCGCACAAGTGTCACTAGTTATCGACCAATAGCTCTCCTCTTCTGCCCTAGGAAGATTATGAGAGGAATTTGATCAACAGGTTGGTTTTAGGGATCGACCGATACAGAAAAATACCGATCCGATACCGATTTTTTCCCCATACGCCGATTCGATACAGATACCAATACAGACAGACCGATACTGATTTTAAGAAAAAAGTCAATGTATAAGAAAGTCAAACTCATATTTCATCTTTATTAAACTAGTGAGCACGAAAAGTAAATTTCTAATTTCTAATTTCTAAGTAAATTTATCAGTGAATGACTGAAAAAAACCCAATGTACACTGCAGAAGGCCTAATCTCAAGAAACCACCCTGAATCTGACAATGCACACGCGTTGAATTGATGTCAGCTGCTGTGCAGATGGCGTCATGGGATACGAGCGATGCTATGCAGGAAAGGTTTCTCTCAAGCTAGGCGGAGTAGCCAGCGCGCACGAAAGTTGGTCGTATCGGCTAAAATATCGATAAATAAACACCGATACAGATCCGATACGGATTCACAAAAAATACCGATAATATCTGTAAATACCGATACCGATATTAATATCGGTCTATCCCTAGTTGGTTTGGCAACTGTAAAGTTCCAGGAGCCTATTTGGCACCCAGTTTGGCTTTAGGGGAGCACACCATGTGGTCCTCTACCTCGAATCGGGCATTAGGGAAGCCTGGGTGAATGACTGCTTTGCAGTGGTCGTCTTTCTAGACATCAAGGCTTTGTACAACAAGGTTGATGTGGCTTGGGTGGGTCATTCATTGGGGGACATGGGGTCAGCAAGAAGCTGAAAGACGCTATCCTTGCACTACTTGGACTCTGACACTTCGCGACTAGGGTTAGCGGGTTCTGGTCTAATGTCTCCTCTACCGACAGGGGCCATCCACAGGGCAACTGTTTGAGCCCGGCTCTCTTCGCTGTCGCGATTACACTGTCCTTGTGGATATGAACCTTCTAGCGAATGTTGTCGCTTATGCGGATGACGTGGCAGTCTGGGTTGTTGGGAGAGACGTACCGTTTTTTCTTGCTTCTTTAGAGCCAGTCATTGCCAGGGGTGCCCAGCAGCTAGCTGTCAGGGGCATGGCTCTGTCTGGTCGTAAGACAGAATTAATGATATTTAAGAAGGGTCAAGTCTGTGAGGGGTCCATTACTGTAAGCGGTACATTGGTCAAATCAAGGCCCAGGGTTAGGTACCTGGGGTTCTGGTTGGACCCAGGATTGACTTGGGTTGGTGATGCAAATGCCGTCAGGGAAAGCATTTTCTCTCATCTGAGGATATTGAAACCGTTTGCCACAAATAAGCTGGTGGCAAAGCGGGCCATTGTAACTACGTTTTACAGGGTCTACGTTAGGGTCTGCGCTGATTTACACCTGCCGTTTTTGGTTATTTCCAGGACTGCTATCCAAAGTGTTCGGGTGGCATTGAATGAGTTCCTGAGAGTTGTGTCGGGCTGTCTACTATCAACCTCTATCTTGGCGTTGCTGGTCGAAACGAGTGAGCAACCCGCTGATATCCGTGCTAAAGGTCTTTTGATCAGAATCTGTCATAGGGCTATCGCTAGGGGGAACACCGACCCACTTACCCGTATACTGTTAAATTACATAACGTTACGGGTATTGTTGGGCACTTTGGGTTTTGGTGCCACTTTGCTCCTGCAGGAGGACCTACGCAAGTTCTCCAACCCATGCACGGTTCATCCGCCAAGTCCGTGGACCTGGTGTGCCACAGCTCAGGGTGCTCTGCTTCCAGTGGATCCGCCGCTTTGGGCGGTGGACTCTCCCTCACCCATTGGGATATTTTGTGACGCGTCTTTCCACCCAGATATTTTTGAGGGTAGAGCTGGAATCTCCATTCCGGGGTCTCCACCTTGCATTTAGTCATTTTCTTGCCGGTCTTCCTTCTGCGTTTCTCGGTGAGCTGATTGCAATCTCGATTGCTATCTACATCGGGCTCGATTTACGGCTGCCTAGGTTCTGCATCTTTAACGATTCTGCTGCAGGATTAGGCTTTCTGAGACGGTGCTTCAGGTCCTTGATGGTCTCTCACCCAATCGCGTTTGAGATTCGGTGGAAACTGTTTCAGGTCTCTCAGACAGGTGTCTCAGTCTTCCTGGCCGAGGTACACCCATCAACCTCTGTACCTGTCGCTATCGGGCAACTGCAACGTAGGGACTCTGGCCTGGTCTCAAGGCTACGCACGGGACATGTCCATATGCAGGCACACCCATCTGTGTCTGTGGTACAGGGGCCGAGACTGCTCGGCATTTTCTTTTGTCATGTCCTCTTTGGCCAGCACACCTACGCCGACCAGTGAGCGATGAGGGCGTCCCTATGTGTTAAGTCTCGGAGGTGCCCTTACATTTGGTGTCAATGCGACATTCACTTAGGGTAGTGTTAGTAAAACAGGCCGTTTTACTTGACTGCTTGCCCGCCATTTGGATTAGTACATTATGTGGGGTTTCACTGCGGGGTTAGGTGCGTCTGTTTGGTTGTTTGGTTTTCAACGGTTGTTTGGTTTTCAACGTTTGTTTGGTTTTCAAGTTGTTTTAGTTTTAAGTTAGGTTAAGCTAGTTAAGTAGGTTATTTCTGAGCGTATAATCTGCGGGATCTTTAAGCTCAATCATGGGCGTCGATCCATGAAAATATCTGGGGGCGACGGGGACGCACAGGCTACGTGAAATATAACGTAATTTTTCCAGGAAGATCAACGACAAATTTATTTTTTATTATTTAATAAAGTCCAAAATATACAAATTCAATTGCGACAACAAATATAATGTAACAATTTATGATAAAAGATTAGAAGTACGTTGCCGAAAAACACAGTCATATCAAACGAGAACACACTTTAAAGCCGCAAGGGGGGGGGGGGGGCCAAAGGTTGGTCGATTTCCATTGAATCCGCTGCACCATGCAGTAGCGCCTCATGCCTATACGTCCTACGGCCTAAAAAGGCTGAATGGAATTGAGCGAGGACTTATTTACGTGACATATTGCAATGCCGTTAAACCTTCTGTCAGTCATGTTGCTGCGAAGCCACGTCTGTAATCGCCTCATGGCACTGAAAGAACTGAAAAAAAAGGGGGGGGGGGGACATTTGGTTTTTCTTGGTAGCTGCGTGCGCTGGCGAGGCGACAGGCGAGGGACCTCCGGAGGGCAGTATAAAAAAATACTCCTTAGGAATAACCAACGCACAGCCTCCCAGAAGAGGGAGAGGGGCGACCGTCCCCTTTCCTAGGAAGCCAAGGGGGAACATGTCCCACCCGTCCCCCCCCCCCCGGGATCGACGCCCATGAGCTCAATAAAGTCAAAGTCATCTTATTAACAGTGTGCCAACCTACCCCTGTTGCCAACTAGCCCCAGTCTCCCCTACTGTCTCAATCAACAGATAGCTTGCAGAGCTTAGTCAAATTTATGTCGGATTCACTGGCTCCCACGAAATTATTTAGTGCCTTTTGTATCCCAGGGCATCCCAAGACAGAACTATCTGAAACTACTAAGTGTGAATTCAATATTTCTATAACCTTAGACCACATACGAAGGTTATGTATATCATTAACACTCAATTTATACTTAGTTTGACTCATTTTGCATCACCAATGCTGTTTGTACATAAGTGTAGAAAGAAGTATGAATTCCCATAATTCATACTAGGGTTGTCGTCACTTCCACTGTCGACATAATGGAGCGGGCTCCACTTTCATTGATGTTTGTCTGCTTGGCCAAAACAGGTCGGCATTTGAAAATAGTAATATCATTCAACCAGGGAAAGGATGCCAAGGTATCTAGCTCTTTAGCTGAAGAGTATCAATGAAAACGTTATTGATGCATCTTTCTCTCTATGAATGGTAGACAATCATCCTTTAACTTGTAGTATTTCTTTATCCCTGCACCTTTCTCGTACATTTTCCAGAATTTGAATTTTGGCCACATTGGGATTTAACCTTACCATGACAAAATATTAAGGCTGGGCCGATCAGCCTTTTTCTACCCGAGTCGATATTAAACGGAATTGGAAGATACCAAATCCAGATCCTGATTACCAATACCAAATCCCCCAATAAATTTGCCTTGTAATTTCTAAACAATAAGAGACAGCTGCTTGGGGTTTGGACCATTGGAAACTCTCAACCTTTCTATTAGTACGCTGACGTTCTAACCAATCACGCTACACTGACGTGATTAAATATTCCAAATTTAAAACGTATAATAAATAATATAACGTAATATTGCGTTTGTTGCTGATTGTAATTACTACTCGTTGCTAAACGCTCGCCCCTTTTCTTTGCTGCCGTGCAAACGAATAAACCTGCTCGCCATTTCTCACAGTCCTTTTACGTCACTTCCTCCTCTTCCAACTCCTTCTCTTCTAGTTCCGTTCTACAGCTTTAAGAAGGGTGTTCTCGGCCTTATTCATTGCTACGCTGCCTCTAACACGAAACTGTTGCAGGGCATCTCCACCAATCCCTTCACGTCACTTCCTCCTTTTTCAACTCCTCCTCATCAAGTTCCGTTTTACCGCTTTTATTATTTACAGACTACAGTTACCTGGCGTAAAATTCCGCTGGTCTAGCTAATTCCCACGAAATTACGCATCTCAGGTCATTACGTATCCGGAATATTTTGTATTCCTGCACATCCTAGGACAGTGCTGTCTAAATCAACAGCTATCTTGCAGAATTTGATCAAATTTATGCCGGTTTAGCTGCTCCCACGAAATTACGCAGTGCCTTTTGTAACCCAGGGCATCCCAGGACAGCACTGACTGAATAATAAAAATTACGTACTTATTGAAAACGTAAGTTCAATATTTTTATAACCTTAGCCCACACGAAGGTGGTGTATATCATGAACACTTGATTTATACTAAATTTGACTCCTTTTGCACCGTCATTGCTGTTTGTAGAGAAGAAAGAAAAGCCATTTTGTTAGCTGAGGTTAGTTTCCTCGCCCGAATTTCACACGGCACAGGCAGGTCGATAGTTACACTGGGAAACAATTTTTAACGCAATACGATGTAGAGAGCAGCTGCTTTTACTCACTCCTTATATTCCAGGACATCCCAGGACAGTAGTGTCTGAAATAACCCACTTTCCCTTAATTGGACTCTAACCATGCCAGTGCAGTTTGTAGAAAAGCATAGAAAAAACCGTTTCGTTTGGTGAGATCAGTCCTTTTGCCCGAATTTCACCAGGCAGGGTCGATAGTTTCACTGGGGTGCAATTTTTAACAGATTAGATTCAAGAGCGCCACCACTTTTACTCAGTCCTTGTATCCCAAGGCATTAAAGGACAGCAATATCTGAATTAACTTATTTGCCACTAATTTGGTTCTTTTTGCACTACCAGTTCTGTTTGTTGAGAAGCATAGAAAAGCCGTTCTGTTAGGTGAGATCAGTTTCTTTGTCCGAATTTCACCTGGCAAGGTGGATAGTTTCACTAGGGAAAAATTTGTAACGCAATAGGAAGTAGTTGCTTTTTCTCACTCCTTCGATTTTTGGATATTACTTTGACAATGAAAATGACTGCTCTTAATTTATGCAATACTTTGCCAGAAATTCCGCACCTCAGGGTGCTCATATCCAGGACTTTGTATTGGCCACGGCATCCCAGGGAATACGTATCCAGGATATTGCGTGGTCCCAGGCATTCCAGTGCATCCCAGGACAGGACTGTCTAATTAACAGATTACTTGGAAAATGAATTTATTTAAGGGTTGGCATAAAGCCCGGTTTTACTCTTTGGTAAACGTGTAAATAGTGAAAAATATTTACCCTTTTCCCAGCAAATTATGCATCACAGGGCATTAAGAAGTTGCAGCTAACAATCTTAACAAAGTGGTAGTCCATGACTTTTAGCTAATAGCACTAGCTGTTAACAGCGGGAGGCATTTTGTGACTTCAGTTCCCTCAGCGTGGTCGCCTCCAGTGTTTGCAAGGAAGGTTTTTCTTTTAAATTACTTACTGATTTGTAAACGTAAATTCAATATGTCTATAACGTTCGACCGCATACGAAGTTGATGCGTATGATTAAACACTTAAATAGTTATAACTGTCTTGTATTAGCTAAAACCTACTACCTGTCTTAAAGTGGCGCTATCACCGATTCAAAGCAGGCAGAATCTGGTAACATTTAGCACTGTCTAGTATTATCTAGCACTTGCTCGCACCAAGTGAAGAAATGCAAAACGGCATTTCTTTTAACGAAACAAACAAGCCACGACCTCCAATTATTTGAGTGAAAATTTGGTACGTCCTTGTGCACCTGGGAGCAAACTATAAAGGTTAGCAGTATCACTGCCGCTAGATGGCGCCATGGTATTTTCATTCACTTTTCAACCGGTGTGGTGCCAATTTAAACTAACAGCCCATTTTTGCTGCTTAGACGGGATTCGAACTCGCAACCTCTAAAGTAGTATAGGCTGACGACCTAACCATCAGACTATACTAACTTGATGAAATACACCAATTTTTAAAACTTAAAAATATTTCGTAATATTTCGTATGTTACTGATTGTACAGAGCATCGATAATGCCATTCATCCTACCGAACGCTCGTTCTTTTTCTTTACTAAAGGCTTTTATTCATTGCTACCTTGCAAAAATAGATTGTTACAGGGCATCGACAGCAATACCCTTCACCGCACTTCCTGCTTTTCCAACTCGACCTCCTCTTCTAGTTCCGTTTTACCGCCTGCATTAAATAGACTTGAGTAATAGACTTTCACCAGTCAGGGCCGATAGTTTCACTTGGGTACAGTTTTTAATTTATTAGGATGGAAGAGAGCAGCCGCTTTTATTCAGTCCTTGTATCCCATAGTATCACAGGACAGCACTGTCTAAATTACCACATTTTCCCTTAATTTGACTCTATGTGCACCGCCAGTGCTGTTTGTAAAGAAGCATAGAAAAACAGTTTCTTTAATTTTCCAGATGTTACTAGACCATTCCATCGCTATTGGCTGCGGAGACCACCCACCCCCGATATACATCTGCCAAGATTGTGCTGATCAGATTAAGCGAGAGCAGCCATCGGCCAACATACGGGATGTCCTTCTTCCACTACAGCAAATATCGATGACGTGCGAAAATAAGGTATGATATAAACAATAAAATATCCTATGAAATAGAGAAAATCTTAACTGAAATGGGAGAACATATTGTATGAGGGATATGTGCTTCCCATAACTTCTTCTCATCATTCTAATCCCATATAGTTTACAATGTCGTGGGATTCGATACAGCGTTCACTTGCATGGTAGCCCGCTACTCGTACCACTTAGGTGCGCTTGCTTACATTGGTCAGGGTTCTATGGACCATTCACAGAGATCGTGGTGTGCGTAGTGAGACTTCGTTTGACCAGGAGCAGCATAAAGGAGAGCCCAGTGGGCTCAACGAATTGTCCATGATATTATTACTGAAAGTTCCATTCAACGTTCTGGGCCACAATCTCAAGAGGCCAACTTTGGAACGACCGGTCGTAACTATTTTCGAATTGATGTGCGAATTGATGTGCGAATATTAAACAACATAGTCATCAAGAAAAGTCCTATTCTAGCTTTGTGAATATTCAAAATGGCGGCTTAAGATGGCATCCAAAAAACGGTACGCATCAGTTAAAACACTTCAAAAGCAATTCGAATGGAATTTGGTAAGAATGTTTGTTGAAATACGACGTCCGTACTTGATTTTATGCCAGTTGATGAAAACCCAAAATGGCGTCCCAAAATCGTGTCCAAAACAGCTTGTGGCAGTTACGGCCAAAGGAATTTAAAAATCTTATTCTCGAAGAGTTGGGGTGAGCGAGGTGTATTACTATTAACAGAATTACTGTATAAATAAAAGACAACAGTATGCAAATAAAAATGAGTTGTTGCAATACTGATTTGACAAGAGCATCTGAAAAGTAATAATTACAGGGTAATGGAAGACTTACCCACGGAAATTCCTACTGTGCCTAACTGTTCGAAATTTAGGAACACTAAATGTTTGGAGTTTTGGCGTGTTGGGACGAATAATAATAAATAGGTGCAAAAAATATCACCCATGCTGCGTTTGGTCCAGGTAAGCAGCAACTTCACGTGAAACTTGCGTTGATCACCATTAAACAGGAGAAGAAGATGGCTTCTTCAAGCCAAGGTCGACTGGAGTAGAAATCATGTGCTTTGCCTACTGGCTCAATGTCAGTTCAAATGCGTGCTGGAAAATTGACATCTTTTAGCACTGATTTGGTAAAATATGATTTTGTTGATGCTGAGTCAATTGGCTTGGAGCCTGGAAACGAAACCCACAGTAAAGCACTGAGAGATGCTGTGGGTTTCATTTCCGGGCTCCAAGTCAGTCACAGACGACCTTGTGACAAGAGATAGAATATGAAACGATAGTTACAGTAAGGACACTCCAGACGTGTATGGTGAGATAATGCGAAAGTGATGTATACCGATCATACTTAAAGCCCAATATACTGACAGGGTTTCATACGATCGTGTTTTACCGAAACCGTTTACATTTTTTTTTATGTTTGTTTCAAATTTCTATTTTCCTTATTGTTGTGTTGTGTTTCTTTTTCAGAGTTGCCGGTCGAGCGACAAAACTGCTGTTTCGACCTGTTTTTCGATTGACTGTGCTAGTTACAATGGGAACCACCCTATCCGTTATTGCTCTCAGTGTCACAGCATACGCCACAACAATCGCCGTGGAGGAGATCATGTCTTCCATTCATCGGTGGCCAGCCCCTGGTCTATGGACCCAGATACCCAGGGGTATATGGTCGAAGCTATTGTTAGGTAACGCCATTTTCCATGTAATTAAGGAAGCTTGTGGTACTGGATCATCGCCAGTTGTATGAGAATTTGTATTAAAATAACGGCTTAAGTTTATAAAATACAGATATGGAAGGTTGTAAGCCTTAACAAAAATGGGCAATGCTGTAAAGGAACAGTTACAAGATAAAGACATGTAAGCCACCAGCATCGCTCTAATACGTTTAAAAAGAATCTGCAGGGCCCAAAAAAAAAAAATAGTTGGTGCTTCTTTTACAGTTTATACATATCAGTTCGACGCTGAAGGCTTACATATTTTTTTTGTTTCTGTTCCTTTAGAGTATTAATTTTTTAAGGCTTACATCCGTATTTTACACTCTTAAGCATTTTTTTGTTGTTTTGATATTACTATCTGTTATTTTTTCCTTGGAGATATTTCAGGCAAATTAAATAACTACAATTTTGACATGTGAGAATCACGATATGAGAAAATTGAGATAACGCTTTTTGAGATAAATCAGTCTCATTAAAATAGCGTTCAACAGGCCCTGGTTCTTCTCAGTACATACGTTTTAAGGTATAAAAGTTGAAAATCGGTTCATTGGTTTGATCTCTATACCACACGCCATGGCTGTTTGCTGTGACGTGCATATCACGTGACTGGGCTAGTCCAGTCAGACGGCCAAACAGCCGTTGTTCTCGATCGTCATTGGCTAACTCATGGTGACGTCACAGCAAACAGCCATTGCGCGTGGTTTTAGGTGAGAGGAAAGTTTACCGAGAATAAGAAGAACAACAACAGCAACAAGAATATTGCAGTTACATTAAAATAACGTTGAAAATAGCCTAGGCCTTGTTCATACCTACGTTTTAAGCTACAAAAGCTGAAAATCGGTTCATTGGTTCGATTGGTTGGTTTGGCCATTCTGTGGAGGTCAAATGGTTCGATTGTTGTCATTGAAATTTTTACTGCAGTGAAATAGTTATGACACGCCGCAAATACCAAATTTCGTTGGTCTATTGTCAGTTCTGGGGAAAACCATAAGGTTTCAAGGTTTGACTTTTAACATGGAAGTTCGTGTTGAAGCTTACATAAGGACGGTCTTGATTATAACTGCCGCGGCTTGAAACTCCAGGAGTAGTCTTAGAAGATTTAAAGGATTTTCAAGCACTTTTTTAGGCGTAGAATTTTATTTTTGATTTCCAAGGCATTTCCAGGTATTCCATTCGCTGTAAGAGTGAACAGAATGTGGTGTAATTGGGTCACAAAGAAATGACTGCATGACACTGGCGCTGCATGGCTGGTGCGCTACGTGCTAAAGCCAAAACGATATTTATTAAAAAATTTTTTTTAGCAAATCATAGCATGGGAATCGTGCTGGACAGCTTGTGTAGTACTCACTTCCGAAAAGTCTATTTACTAATTGTGTTGTGATGTGTACTGACTCAGTAATATCTACTGCCAGTGGACAGCACAGCGTTTTTAGAGTGCATTTGTTCTTTGGCTGCAAACACCAGTGCAAGAGCGGCATGTTGGGCCTCCTCTGCGAATAAACCGCGAAATTTTGGGGTCAAGATACGTTCTCTTCTTCAAGGGGTCCACACACTTGAACGGATTTGGTGAAAATTGGTGGGAATATTCTTTGCAATAAAGCGGAACAACATACATACTTTATTTTTTTTCCCTGTTGCTAAAAATTCACAATAGTGGGCCAAAATGGCGTCCAAGAAAGGAGTTTCGGCCTATATTTTCTTAATGACTCATCAGATTGAAAACTAACTGATTTGGAATATGTAGAATAACATTTTCATCAAAAAGGTCCCATTCAACTTTCGTAAAAATTCAAGATGGTGGCCAAAAATAGCATTCAAAAAGCTGTTTTCGGGAGTTACAGCCAAACCTATGAAGCGATTCCAATGAATTTTAGTAAAAGTATTTGTTTAATAAGACTCAACGATGTATGTACTACATTTTACATCTTTTAGTGCTAAATATTCAAAATGGCGTGCTAAAATGGAGTCCAAAAACAAAGGTTTTTGGCTTATGTCTTCTAAATAACTCATCAGATTACACATAAACTAGTTAGGAATATTCAGAATGCTCAATACTCATCAAAATGGTTCCATTCAACTGTTGCGAAAATTCAAGCTGTCTACCCAAAACGGTGTCTAAAAAGCGGTTTACGCTAGCTGACGGTAGTTACAGCTAAACACATGCAGAGATTCGATTGAATTTGATAGGAAAATATTTGAAATAAGGCTTAACGATGTCGTTGACTGCAGCACCTGTTTTTCCTATTGCTGTACTTGATTGATGTATCTTGCTAAAAATTGAAATGGGTACCAAAATAGCGTGCAAAAAAAAAGGTAAAGGAATTTTAAATCTTTCATCATACTGAACACAAATTGATGTGTGAATATTAAACAACATAGTCATCAAGAAAAGTCCTATTTTAGCTTTGTGAATATTCAAAATGGCGGCTCAAAAAACGGTTCGCATCAGTTAAAACAGTTCAAATGGAATGGAATTTGGTAAGAATATTTGTTGAAATACGACGTCCATACTTGATTTTATGCCAGTTGATGAAACCCAAAATGGCGGCCCAAAATGGTGTCCAAAATAGTTTGTGGCAGTTACGGCCAAAAGAATTTAAAAATCATCTTCTCGAAGAGTTGGGGTGAGCGAGGTGTATTACTATTCACAGAATTACTATATAAATAAAAGAAAACAGTATGCAAATAAAAATGAGTTGTTGCAATACTGATTTGACAAAAGCATTTGGAAAGTAATAATTACAGGGTAATGGATGACTTACTTACGGATTTTCCAACTGTTCCTAACTGTTCGAAATTTAGGAACACTAAATGTTTGGAGTTTGGCGTGTTGGGACCGGCGAGATATGAACACTTAAACAGAGCCGTGTAGCAAAGGACAGTTGCTAGCAGGGTCGCGCGCCCCCCCCCAAGACCCTCATTTTACCAAATCAAATCATCTTTCCACTTTTTGCCATCTACATTTGAAAATTACAGCGGCACAGCCTGAATCGTTCTTTGAAAGGCTCCGACAAACTCAGTTGTGGGATCTGGGGGAGCGATGCAAGCCTCCCCAGTGGGCTCTAGGGAGGGGGGGGGGGGAGCTGAAGCATTTTACGCAATTTTAGTGCCTGTTTCTGGCTTCCACCCAGCACATTTGCAACAAATTGTCAAGCAAATTTCGGTGGTTTTTCTTATTCGTCCTTCAAGATAGCAACTAATTCGCAAAAACTTAATTGTGACTAAATCATGTTTTAAAACATTTTCTTTGCAAACTAAATTAATCGAGTTCAGTTTAAAATTATATAAATAGGCCCGTGGCCAGCCATTGAAGATGAGGGGTTGGCGTAAGTTTACATTTTCGACCTTTAGGCAATAATGAAAGACGATGAACTGCTGTGTACAAAGATGGGCAGTGCTCGGACCTGCACTTAAATTTCGCAAGAAATTCGTATCACCGATGCAAAGGTGACAAATTTGAACTGTAAAAAAAATTTTTTTTTTGCCATTGGTAACACACAAAAATAAAGAAACGATTTTCTTTTTTTTTGTAAAATTTCTAGCTTGTTGATAGAAGCTCAACCTCCACCTGATCGCAGATTAAAAGAAAGCGATGATCGTCATCCTCGAGTTGCCTTACTGTTGGATAACGAACTCAATCCATTGGAGGATGGTCAGCTGGAAGAAAGGCGTCTGCTAAGTCGTTATGGCATCTACTTGTTAGTTGGATTATGCACACCAAATGAAGACACACCAGTGGTAAAAATGCCTACTACACACAATAAATATTTTATTGGTTAAACCAGGAATGCATAAAGAATTAGAATTTAGGAACAAGGTTGGTTGGAATACTTTAAGACCCTTTTCAGAATACGACCACTTTTATACTTCAAAATGCATCAACTTCATAAGGAATATTAGCAAGACCTTATTTGATGTAGTGTTAATTCGGTCATAAAATGCATCAACTTCTAAGGAATTTCAGAAAGACGTTATTTCAC
>JAHWFP010060104.1:12835-34851 GCA_023313725.1 Lithobius niger | reverse complement strand
AGTTATAAAATGCATCAACTTCTAAGGAATTTCAGAAAGACGTTATTGCACGTAGTGTTAATTCAGTTACAAAATCCGTCAACTTCATATGTTAGAAAGACCTTATGACCTTATGAATCAATCTACTGTTGAAATCAAACGAGAGTAAAGGAAAGACAACAGCACAACACCGAAAATTCATACATTTTAAATAACCTCAGTTATTTAAGCCTTTATTACGAATTTACATTTCATGGAGATAACGTGGCCGAGATTCGAACTATAACGAGCTCAGAGTCACTGCAACGATGCCGATGGAGAAATGGTTTGAACGACAGTGACTTCTTTGCAGTGATTAGGAGAGGCTGGTTCGAATCTTGGTCTCGTCGAGTAATAATACATAATCTAGTAAACCAGCATCTGTAAAGACGCTGTCTCGAACGCTAAATCTCGTAATAGCTAAATTAAAATGATAGAATTAAAATAGTAGCTGAATTAACATTAACTAACTTCGCTTTTAATCTATTTAAAAAAAAATGAAATTCGAAATTGTGGATTACGAGGTTTTGGATTTCGAGGTGCTGGTTTTTCGAGAGTGTTGGGTGAATATCGGTCACGTCATATTATGAAATAAGTCCGTATTGGCTTACCGAATCTTAGCTTTTAGTTCTTCTAGTCTATCATTTTCACTGTTCGCCTACTGTAAAACCAAAAGTCTTGCAAAATGTAAGTGTATAGAACTAGGTGCATCTAATTACAGCCGACTATTTATTTTCATTGCATTGACTAATTGACTGGCTGGTTAAAAGAACGAACAGATTTCAGTCAGACGCGGGTTGGCATCGATTAAGAATCTTTCACTACGTACTTCTGGCTAGACTCTTAGCTGTTATTAAATTGTCTTCACTCAGGGAGGGGGGGGGGGCAAGGATTGAAGGGCCCCAGCCCCAATTAACGAAACTGAGAGTCAAATTCGGTAAAAGTAGACAAAAATAGCATTTACTGCAACTAAAAAAAACTGGAAATCGTCTTTTTTTTTAAGTTTTAAAGGTACTAAAAATTACTGATAATGAGTTAAAAGTTGTTGTTAGGGGCGAAGGCTCCCCTTGTGCTCACATGCATAAAAATGCACATACAGTAAAACAACCGAATTTTCGCTGATATGTCTCACCGGCGTTATCAAGGTAAACAGTTTTTACCGTGATAACGTTGGAAAGATATCGTTAAAATTCGGTTTGGTCATTATGTAATTGTGTGTATGTGAAAGGGAATGGTAGGACGCGTTCATGCAACGCAACTCCTAACGTAAATGTTGTCGCTCACTAGCTTTTACTTAGTTAAGAGCACATTTATGCAACAACTCGCCTTTGCATTCTCGCAGCTACAAGCTAGAAATCATCTGACATTCCAACATGGTGACAGTTTGAACTTTGCCGGCTCGAAATGAAACCGTCAATAACGGGAGTTCAAAAGCGGCTTGGAAAATTATTTTGTCAGGAAGAATTTTTCATCTTACTGTCACGGATTACAAGACTGCAATCATGTACTGAAACGATGTCGGATTTAACTAATACAGATAGCGTTGTTGCCAAATTCTAGCTGTGAGAATGCAGAGGCAAGTCGTTGCTTAAACACGCCCTAATACCGTGGACAGAGATCCTTTCACTGTGGTTTGAGACAAAAAATATGATACACGCTGCATATGACGGCGTCGATTCTATCTCTGAATGCCAGCATGTGATGGTTTGTACGTAAATTAGAAAGTTAGTTAGATACAGCATCGTACTTCTTTCAGTACTGTGCGGAGTTCTAGCGGTAGTTGCGGCTGCTGATCCCTCTGCTAATGCTTTTGCATTCGAAGCAGCACGAAGGCAAGTGCATTAGCAGAGGTAATAGTAGCCGCAACTACCGCTTGGGCCCAGTGTAGAACCGGAAGAAGTAAGATGCTATATCTAGTTAACTTTCTAATCTGTGGTTTGTGTTCGCTTCGAGAAATCCAAAACGGGTGCCATGTTGGATTGTGAATTTTCGCTACGAGATGCTATCTTTTCTATCGACATTTGATCACCAGTAGAAGTTATTCTTTGTGCTAGAGTAGGCACATTTTGGGGAAAAAACCGTGAAGTGACGACAATTTAGTAGCAATATTTAACATTATTGTTGTAATTTTTTCTTTATCCTTGTAGTTATTTATGATAAATTTAATTGTTTATGAATTGTCCTATTTCCTGAGTAGAAACTGGAATACTTATCGTACATAAATAATGATAGACTAGCATATGGCGAGCGAAAATGTCTTGTTGCGGAAATGTGCCCTTACGCCTAAGAACAACTTTTAGCCACGTTTCGTCGCAGTATTTTTATTGATAGTGAGTTGTTTGGTAGGGCTCCAAGGTACGTACTTAGAACACCCTCCCCTACTTAGATCCCATAGCTGAATCTCTAATCCCAGTTTGAATTTTATACTGCCCCCGCCCCCCACCGGCCCCCAAACCAGTGTGCAACTGCTCTAAAGTTTCTTTGCTAGTTGTTAAACGCTTTTACGTTTTTTGGCAGGAAACCTTAGGACGCTTATTAGGAATGCTGTTCCAATGGTTTGATGCTTTAGCCTACCTTCCTGATGGTAAGAGCAAATCCACGGTAATTGTTGTATGTTTTCCAATTGAATTGCCTCCCTTCCTTGAATATACGCCAGGCCACATATAAAATTATCCTTGTCGTTTTTTTCTGTGTACGTTAAAAATTTTGAGAGGTAAGGGTTTGTTTAGATTATTTAACAACTTAATGTAAATCCTCAATTAATTAGGTTTTACCACTTGTTTTGGAAGTGTTACACAAAATAGAAAGTTTTATGCATATATATGGTCTTAGTAGTAATGTAATACCCAAAACCAAAACTGGTTTGAAAGAAGCTGCCAAACTTCCAAAAATGGTCGTTCTTCGAAGCTGGTGATATCATTCAACCAGGGAAGGCCTCCAAGCCAAGTTAGCCAAGTTAATGGGACCGACTAACAGTTCTAAATTTAAAAGAAAACTGGAACATTGCTACCATGCAGTAGCAACCTTCTAGTTTTCATTTAACGTCCAAGGTATTATTCGATGCGATTAACTTGGATAATAGGATTAACCTTGGCGGCCTTTCCCTGATTGAATGATATCACCCTTCTAAGTCGACCCTTTTTGGAAACTTGGCAGCTTCTTTTATACCAGTTTTGTTTTGGGTGGATATCACAACTTTCATACGACTGTGAATGTAAACGTCACACCGTCCTATCTTCATCTGTACCTTTTTTTGCTGTAGTTTTATGCATGGTCTTAGTAGTAATACAATATTAACAGGTCTCTCCCACTATTTTTAAGGGAGGGCACTGTAGTGTATGTCGGCTAATCGAGAGTATGTATAAGGTGTTTAACCATTATCTAGATGCAACGCCATAACTGCAATAGCCATACTCCTAATTACCCAAGTGGCATGCCTGTTTTCATAATGCATCGTCATTGTTAATAAAAGCCATTGGTGATGTCTTTCTAAAAAAAACCAGTTCAACTTCGTGCTGAGTAGACATTTATTGCATTATTGCCTTTACTGCATCATATTGTATATATTGCAGTTATTGTATCACATTCCTGCTTCATCACGTTTTCTGCCGTGTACGGCAAATCACAAAGTATTTGGCATTTAGAGGGTGCCATATAACTTTCTTTATATATATATATTTATTGCAAAAGATTTGGTATGTCAGTGACTAGTAACCGTTGCCTACAGCTCCCGTTTAAGTATAATTTATTACACCTCAGCTTTAAACATGATAACGTTTGCGTATCAGAAACAAAATGGTGTGTCATTTAAAAACTCACGCTATATCACGATATTTGGTGAAATACGCGGGTTTTTTCTAGACTGTAACTCCGTTCATCGTCTGGCCTATTAGCTTTTATCGGTACAGCATGTTCTGCGTTTAGATTTTAAAAAATAAGTCTTGCTTTCCATAAATACTTCATTCTAAAATCTACAAGCACTTATTGGTGAGCGACTGGGAAGTATGATATATTACACACTTTTTTTTTTACATACATTACTGTCAATTTAATTACAGATCAGGCTGGAAACACTTTGGAACGGCTAAAATCAGAGGTAAATATTTTATTTTTTGTTTACCTAAACCGGATAACACTAGTGGAAAGTTTAAAAAGAATACATAGTCCGAATTTGCAGACCTACCCATAACTGTTGTGCTGTACTTCCACTTGACTCTTGATTTCAGTATATCCACGGCTGGTTGATGGCTGTATGTCGTACACATTTTGAAGTTTTTGTGTCTTGCTTATTGCCTCATCCTGTAGAATATGCACGTGTTGGAGGCCATTGGTGAGTTCATCCAATCTCTTTCCTTTGACTAAGAAAGAATTGTTAATGACTTTCATACGGTACAGAGAAATTGCTGCAAGAAATACCTCTTTCGCATTGTCACACGCACTTTTTGATGTACACATTGGTCGGTCGCAGTATTCGATCCGGCGCCCAATGAGAGAGTGGTTGACCACTCGACCGTACTTGCTCTCTTCTTTTGGGGTCCCCGGATATTCTGACAAAGCTCGTGTTGCGTATTCTGTGACTACATAAATTCGCTGACCGGATCATGCATTCGCGAGTAGGTTATGCAATAAAGGCGCAAATCCAAAGGGGGGGGGGGGGGAGCGATCGCTCCTCCTAAAACCGAATCAGACTGCGTAAATTGATTATGATTCCCTACACAGACAGAGGCACACTCACATAAGCATCATAATTACAGGTTTTTTTTCGCTGGGTTGTCCTTTTTTCTTGCTTTCGTCCATTGTTATAGCCTACTATTCGCAATACAAAAAATGGACGAAAGCAAAATGAAAGTGAACGACGCCAACGTAAAAAAACATAAAAATCTTAGTTCTATACCCTATAGTGTTTCCGAAATGTTTCTCAATTTTTAAGTTGGCAGATAAGCTCGAAGACAAAAATACACGACATAAAGAATCGAATAAGTAATTGAATAAGAAACCTCTAAGAATAAAACGAATTTATTATGCCTATATTTTTGAGCTAAAACAGGTCTTGGTGGGTACAAAAAGCTTTCTTTTAATGGTAAACAAAACAGTGGAAAAAAGAGCGTGCGTTGTGTAAGTCTTGCTTCTGTCTTCACATGCGGGGCGGCCCCCCACCCCCGGTCCCGTAAATTTGTGAACTGAGACCACGATTGAAAATTTATACTTTCGACCCCTAGCTGATGCGAAATCGCCCCTCCTAAAATTTCATTCTGGATACGCTACTGACGCAATATGGCTGTTCTCACAATGGTGGTGCTGGTAGGGGTTACTGGCTCTCTCATCTGATCAGGGCTCTTCTACTACAGCACCGGCCGTATCTTGGATGAAGAACAGCATACGCGACTGGGTGGGACAATATGGCCGCGAAAGTGCTGCTGATGCGATTGATTTGTCTTGTTGCAGCTTTTTGTCAACCGAGGGCGTCACCTTCCGTACAAAAATGCCTTCCTTTAAATACTTTCTGGATAAACGAACACGTCGCTATTTACTGCAGAGCTATGTGCAGTCGAGAAATTTAATAGATTGTGGCAAAAATACAGAAATTTATTTATTTGTACATGTTAGCTATTTTCTGGCTGATTACTGGGATTAAGTTAGTGAATTACTAAGCTTTTGTCAATTGCAGCTATTTGTCAGTAGATGGCGGGACTCACCATACAAAAATTCACCGATGCGATTTGCTTGGCCAATTCCCGAACAGACCTCGGAGAAATGACATGAGCCATTCGTGGTGGCCATTTTGTCCACCCTCCTCCAAATATGTTATAGGTCGGGCCGGATAGTTTACTGGTCATGACCTGATTCACTTGTTGCTGTTAGCTGTCGGTCGAGGGCGTTGGCTACAGCCAAAAACAAAAAAAGAACACTAAGCAAAAATCACACATAAAACTAAAACAAAAACGCTAAAACTTCGTGCGAGGCAGGCAGTGCAACAACTGTGAAAGGTAACTTAAATTGGTTTTAACACTAAGAAAAATTTGCCACATAAAACTGCGCAGAAATAAAACTGTTGTTTTAGAATTTATTTTTTTTCCTTTCTGAGTCGTGGTGGGCTGTTATTTGACTGCAGTGACGTGAAAGATGTAAAATTACAATTTTGGACATTCCCAGTGTCACGTTGTTTGAATGGTTGCACTGACTGATTGCTACATTGTGCAGTTCAGCCTTTCAAGAGGAGGAATGAAGTATCGTGATAATCGCGAATACTCGCAAAACAATGTCGCGAGAAAACCGACGTACGGCCCTAATGTTATTACTGCCTATCCCTATTCATAGTATGAGGAATGGCCTAAAGGAGGAGTTTCAGAGATACTCAAAGGTCAACCGATCCTTCCGAGTCCAAACCACAGGGGCTGTCGTCCGTCGTTCGCGCATCACATGGATACAGAGTACTATACATATAATCAATACGACACGCGAGCGACGGATGACAAGCCCCTGTGGTCCAGAACCCAGACTGCCAGTTGACGAACGAGTAACCCTTTTTACTTTTTGTAGACAGCTAATTTCGTCGCTAAACACCACCAGAGCAAGCCGGGTATTTTTGCTAGTAATCATAATGTAATAATATTAATAAACGTTACTCTTTTCAGGGACACATTAGCAAACCGCACCTCCCACATTAAAGAAGGGTTCAACCGGTTATTTTGTTTGGTACCTTATGAAATTATTAGTTTAGAGGTAATGCCTTTACATTTTCTATGATTGTTTGGTGAGGCACCAAATACGTAACTTATGTCATTTCTTTACTAATTTGTCTTTTAGGTTTGGGATTATATTATGCCATATTGGCTGGAAGCAATACGAAACGAAGTGCCCGAGGAAGAGATGTCTGAACTGCGAGTTTTACTTAGGTATGAAGCCACGTTGTAATTCCGTATATTATTTAACCATTCTTCCACTCCAGGCATACGTTTTAGAGGGGAGTGCTCTTGATCTGGAGTCCTCTTGGCTCGGGAACAACTCGGTAATGGTTTACTTGCTTCCCTCGGGTTCAGGGACCCGATAGGCATCATGAATCTTGCTTTTCGTCATTGGCCTTAGTTATTGTGCCTTCTGGTGTAGGCGACATCATGGTGTGGAAAGGGTTAAAGGTGCTGGTTCACCATTTCGATAGCGTTGCCCATATTCTAAACACAGCATCCACGTTCCAGATCTCCGTCATCCAATAGGCTGATGTGGGTCACGTGATCTCGTTTTAGTTATGAAGATTCGCGGCGCTGCAGCCAGTGTTGTTCCTCTTTTTAATTTGCCGCTAATTTCTTTATATTGCTCAGAGATTCTATGGTGCTGCATTTAGGACCTGAAAAGGTGAAAAGGCGCCTTTAAGGCTCTTAATTTTACTCCGACAGGGCAGTGTTTTCACAATATGTTTCATTTCACAGATACAAAATGTGTTTTCACAATAAACATAATTTCAAACCTTAAATTAACAGTAAACAAACTTAGACTACTACATGAATGCAGAGATCTGCGGATCTGCAATGACCAATGCGAACTTGGGATGCATTATCAAACTTAGCTTTCTAAGAATTAGCTAATTCGGCATTCACAGAAGAGAGTTGGTGGTCTGTTCCACATTTTTTGAACGACATGCTGAGCTGTAGTCTGAAGTTGTGACCAGGGGGTTTTAGTGGTATTCGAAATGGTATCGGAACCATGATGGTCAACTGCATGCAGAAATTTAGGTTTGCAGCTTGGTTGGTACCTCTGTTGAATCTCACTTTTTTTGAGTGTAATTATGTAAAATATGTTATGCTGTAAAAACATTGCTTGGCACAAAAAATTACGTGGCGTCAAAAATTGTGGTTCCCCATTGTCGTTCATTGTCCAACACTGTGAACATCCGCGTATCCTCCCCCTTCCCGCCCTCGTTCGTGACGTCATCTCCTACATTACGAGAGAGGGGAAAGAGCTAGTCCTCGTTCTTGCTGTCTTTGTCACCAACACGATATGTAAAAATGCACGCCCTTCGCATGCAATGGCTTAATTGACCGTTATTAGTATTACCGTGGAGACAAGAAGAGATGTCGACTTTTTGCTAACCAGTCCGTTTGCAAATCGTGTTGAGCTCAAGATGTTTGAAGGCGACATCAATACGAGAAAATATCTCGACTTTATCTCAACTTTTATTTCACTGTTCTTGCAATGCAAACCTGATATTTTACTTACGTAATTATGTGTGTTGGTCTACTTACATTGTAATCACCGCTGTATAACTTGTACTGCCTGAGCGAGTCAAAGAATGGTGACAGAGATGCAACACTATTACTCACTAGTAAACTTGACCTTGAGAAGGCCAGCCAGATACGGAATGAAACCAAAACTTATAATTGTTGCGGGTTTTCCCCGTTTTTCATAAAACCATTGCAAGAAAAGAAAAGTCGAACAGAGTCGAGAAAATCATACAAAGAGTGGCGACAAGACGAGATTTTTTTCCATGCACCAGAAGAAACGAGAATTTTAAATTCAAGGATGAGTCGATATGAGGAGAGTCGAGAAAGTCGAGCAACCAAGTCGACAAGAGACAAGACTTTTTTTGCCAGGGCAAGTCGAGACGAGGAGACTTCAGAAAGTTGTGTAACCAAGAGTCGAGAAGAGACGAGACTTTTTTCCGAGAGCAAGACGAGATAAGGAGAGTTAGGAAATCGAGCAAGGCGACGAGACGGGACGAGACAAAACGAAACGAGACGGGACTTTTCCCAGTAGAGACTGAGATGAGACGAGAATTTGAAATTCAAGGGCGAGACGAGGAGAGTTGAGAAAGTTGAGCAACCAAGAGTCTAGACGAGACGACACAGAGGATTTTTCCAGTTGAAACTGAGACGAGATGAGAATCTAAAATTCAAGGGCGAGACAAGATTTTTATCGAATCTCATTTCGTCATGATGGCAACATAAACCTTTACTGGTGATTTTCATAGTTTAATGTTTCAGTGTAGTGACGAAGTTTTCACCCTTTCATTTGTCTTCTTTTGCTTTGATAATGGTTCTGAGCAGGGTAATGAAACGTTGCATTCAGTGTAAAATTGGTTTGTGCACTTGACGGCTTAATTAGGGTTTAATAGCTTAATGTGCACTTACTACTAATTTAGCGATTCCATTGTAACAGGTACAGTTCTAAACCAACCAGAGGGACTTTGAAATGTCTAAAGTAGTACGGATGTCCTCTATTTTCAGCAAAGTTTTAGATCCCGAAATGAGTCCCCTAGGATTCGATGCCCATCAGATGTACCGCTTTATATCCATTCGATTCCATAACACAGCTTCCCCTGTCCAAGAACAAGCATTGTATTGGTTGCAGGTAAGCTCAATTTTAAAACTGTGGTAAAACAGTGTTTCTTAAAAGCTGCGGAAAAACAGTTTTCATTATAACTAGTATGAGAAATTTCCGCTAATTCACAAATTTCTGTTTTTTTCGAAAGTGAGAAACAGTTTCAGCCTAAATATGTTTTTTTTCTTATGGGTATGCAATGCCTGTCTAGTGCCTTTTGTCCCCGATTAATCTGCTAATTTTTTTTTCGCAGATTTTGACGTTTAGCCTATTCGAATATTTTTTCAGGAGAAAAAAATGTAAAGAAGTATTAGGCTAAAACTATTATTTTATCATTAAGTTTCAACATTTTCTCTACATTTTTAGTGTAAAGAAATGGTAATTTAAAAAAATTCTTTTCCTGGAAAAAATATTCACCTTCATTCATTGTTTTCATGAAAAAAACTGGTCTTCTTATCATTCTTTTCTTGGGAAAATTTTCAGCTTTTTTATTCTTTTTTCGGAGAAAGTCTTTCAGCTTTTTTTACTATTTTCTTGGAAAAAAAAAAGGATACCCTCTGTATGGAATTGTGCAAGCGAAGCGAACGATATTCCGAAACACTCTAGGAAAATACTGTTATGTGTTGAAAATGGAAATTATTGTTTCCATGCCTCCCGCTTCATGAATTTGGTAGTCTTAGACCAGTGAGGTCTTTCTATTACTTTACCAGACGGAAAAAAAAAACATGTACTCTGTAAAACTCCTCAATCAAATTATCATGATTTCATTGTCGTACCAATACAGACAACATAATACAGTGCAAATCAATTTGACAGTGTTTGGGTCTTCTTATTAAAAATGTAAAGTAGTAGTGCAGCGCATTGTGTGTAACGAATTTGTTAGCAACATTATTGCAGCAATCTTCAAGAAAAAAACGTGCTTTGTAGGTTGTTTGCATATAAGTGCAACGAAATTTTAAGCAACATTATTGCACCACGCTCAGTGGCGTAACTAGGGTTTTGCACTGAGGGGGCAACACTAACCATTTAGCCGAATGGTATGGAGGGAAAAACCAATACAAGCTAGGGGCTCAGGGGAAGTGCTGTAAGCTCCCTCAGCGGGGTCCGGAGCCCGGGGCCTGGAAGCTGACGCATTTTTGCTATTTTCCAGCCTTGTAAAGTGCCGTTGGAAACATTTTTATAAAATTAGTTTTGCTGACTGCATTATACGCATAAAAAAATGTGTAATGTCGATTTCTTAGTTTTTCATACTAGATACTTATATTTTTATAAATAAAATGCGTCTTCAGGATAGTCAAGGTTTTGTCAGCTATGCAAAAAGTGACTTGGCCAATTTGCCGAATAAGCCTTTAAAATCTTACAGAGGAGGCGAATCGCCCCTCTGCCCCCCACTGGTTACGCCACTGACCACGCTTATAAAAACTTGCTTTGTAGGATGTTTGCACATAGTACTTAGCACATTTTAAAGCAATATTGTTGCACCACGCTTTAAGAAAACAGAAAAACTAGCTTTGTAGACCTTTTGCATCTAGTGTGTAACACATTTTTTAAACAATACCATTGCACCATGCTTGAAAAAAAAACTTGCTTTGCAGGCTGTTTGCATAGTGTGCAACGAATTTAAGCAACGTTATTGCACCACTGTTCCGGAAAAAAACAAAAACTGGTTTTGTAGGCCATGTCCTGAAATTTTTTTTGGGTGAGAAACCAAAATCTGGGCGTGAAACGTGACTTTCTGCTGGAGGATTTTGTATTCTGCATTGCTTCAGCTATAAGACGTATATTTTTTTCTTTAGGTGCTGTCGATGTTGAACGTAGTTATACCACTTAGTCTACTCTTCACAATGTTTAATGACGGAGTCAAATCATCTTCGTCACCACCAACTGGACCTCCCGCAGAAGGAGCCAAAATCCTACACACCAACAAAGATGAACTCCACACAAATACCGGCGGAGGTAAGCAAACACCCAACGCCGCATACTATAAATTAAATGAGAGTAGAATCTCAATAATCCTGTTTGTGTTTTGCAAGACTATTTTATAAGTTCGTTTACTTTTATAAGGAGAAAGGTCATATCTACCTAATGAGTTCGGGAAAATCAAGACTACTTTCACTTTTAAGAGTTCAAACTCAGGGGTACAAAGGGTTTTAAGAGTTCAAAGGGTTTAACGAGCCTTAACCACTCCTGATCATCTGCGCGAAGCCCTAAGGCCCTATGTCTGCAACAACCAGATTCCCAGGCAGTCACCCATCCAAGTATCACCCATCCAGCCCAATGCTGCTTAACTTCGGGGATCTGACGAGAACCGGGGTTTTAAGAGTTAAGCAAGAATCTAACAATCACTTGAATTCTTTAACAATCACTTTAAACTTGTGGTGCACGAGGCTTGCCGCCAAGTAACAGTAGATCATTCCATTGTAGACATCCGATTGTTAAAAAAATTGATTGTTAATGATATGTCTGCAACAGCCAGGGCCTTAGGGCTTCGGGCAGATGACCAGGAGTGGTTAACGCTCGTTAAACCCTTTAACCCTTTTTAACCCCTTTTATAAAAAGGCGGCTCACTAGCAGACAGTGTCTGTTAACTGTAAGCAACTGAAAGCTTATTTTGGCATGTTGTGGATAAATCCCAATGCGACAGAAATGTTTCAATTGTGAAAAATGTAAGGTGAAGGGTCAGAGATTAAGAAAAACTAAAATTTAAAGGATGAGTGTCCACCAATCATAGAGAAAAAGATGCGTCAATAACGTTGTTTTTATATTACTGTCTAGCTAGCTGGCTAGCTAATAAGATTTTTCCCATGTTAAATCCCATAGGCTTTTTGCTCATGGCTAGCGCAAAATTAAGAAGGCCTACGTAGCTGAATTTTGGTACACGGATGCATGGTGATCTGAGGATGGTCCTTTTGTTGGTTTGGGGGTTGTAGGGGTCAGGACAAATCAGTGGGAGGGTTTTGAAATTCTCCACCAGCGAATTTAAATTTCGTTTTTTTTTCCAAGTTGCAACCAAATATTTCCAGCAACAATGTCTTGAACAATCAATACTGGTCTTTAGATTTATTGTAAAAGCCTGGACGAACTAAAAACTGAACTGTAACGAAGGACAAAATAAGGAAACATTAACGTTCCGTGGATTGCGTAAGAATAAAAGGATGCACGTTAGATGATGGTTATGCAACAATACGAGCATCCACAAGCTAACGGGGTTTTTGTTAATAACCCCAAAATAAAATGCTTCGCGTTCTGCTGTTTTAGTAACAGCAACTTCGGGGGTCTCTGCATGACTAAATGTCAATGAAATCTTGAAAAGTTAAGAGGAAGGTGCAGGGATAAACAAAACAACTGAAGGGATGTGCTGATTGAGTGAGCGAAGCGAACGAAATCAGCGATTTTTAGCCAGTGTGTGCCAAAATGGGATTGAAGCAACTTGTGAAGAGTGGTCATACAATAAACTAAGCCGTGGCAATTTGGCTAATCTAACGACTAAATGGCAATGGTAAATTTGAAAATTAGAAATGTGAAAATTTTTAGAAATAAAATTCCTCTAGAAAAAGGTACAGATGAAGATAACACGGTGTACCCTTATGTACGTTCACAGTCCTATGAAAGTTGTGATATCCACCCAAAACCAAAACTGGTAGAAAAACCCGCCAAGTTTCCAAAAACGATCGGCCTTTGAAGGTAGTGATATCATTCAACCAAGGAAAGGTCGCCAAGGTCAATCCTATTACCAACTTAATCGCACCCAATAATCCTTTTACGTAAAATGAAAACTTGAAGATTGCTACAGCGAGTAGCAATCTCAAGTTTTCATTTAACTTTCGAACTATTAGTCGGTGTGATTAACTTGACTAATAGGATTGACCTTGGCGGCCTCTTCTTGTTTGAATGATATCACTACCTTCAAAGGCCGATCGTTTTTGGAAACTTGGCGGATTTTTCTATCAGTTTTGGTTTTGAGTTGATCATTGCTACCTTACAAAAGATAAGACCAACTATTAAACGATTGAAACCTACACCACCTGTGTGTAGTACGGACTTCAGCATCAGTAACATTGTTAGCCAGCGAAAAATTGTTTCATGCAACGAAAAATTTAGCACGAAAATTAAAAAAATGATGCATCATGTGATTTGAGTCCGACACAGGATGCACTGATTGAGTTAGCGAAGTGAACGAAAATCAGCGTTTGTCAGCCAGTGTGCGAAAATATTTTAGGGAAGAAACTTAATTTGGTGAAACATGGACATACACATGACCGACCAAACCGTACCAGTGTTGCAAACGGTGTATCCAACACCAGCCCTACATAGCACGGGCTTCCTCTAGTTACTGTTGTTATGGTTTATGTTGGCCTATTTTACCAACTATAAGCCATAAGTCAAGACTGACCAATATTCAATATTTCCCTATAATTCTATCTTAAATTACTAAGACACAGTAGAGACAATAGTTAGTTTTCTTTACAGCCAGATTTAATACGTGATTGGTTTTACAATTGTCCTGCTATTTATCCTAGCCAGGAATAAATTAATATTAATAATTCAGCAATATATTGATAATTTCATATTCACGATTATAATTCGGGATATTGGGCCAGGTTGGATAACTGATTCACGGAATATATATATATATATATATATATAGGGCTAATTATTATATTCGGTTAACGTTATGATAAGTCTGTATATATCGGAATGATACTTAACTTCGGATGTTGATGTCTGAGCATGAGCCACAAGGAGCACGTCTAGGAAACAGCAATTCGGTCAGGAGCTGGAGTCTGAATGATTCTGATTTGCTTTCCTCTTATACTTTTTAGATGCATAGGCATGATGTCATTTTCCACTACCGCATGTTACTATTTTTAGATTCTTTGCAACATGTATTCCATCATTTGTTCATATAAGTTGCACCAGCCACTAGTGACATTTGCATCATCGTTCTAGAAGTTTTGGTATTGCTCATGTGCATGATTTCATCTGACAGAACATGAAGGCATGAATATATTATCCACATCGGTTTCACAACATTTCTTTCCCCATAGTAACTTGACTTGGTTCTTTTTAGACTCAGCCAATATAAAAGTACAAACAAAAACGTCAAGTGTGCCGTAAACGGTTGCATGGGATTGAAACGTTCTGGACTTTCTTTTAAGCTACATTTCTACGTTTCAGGTGCAGCGACAACAACTGAAGATTCTCGTGCCAATTCTCCATTTTCATCTGATGAACATCCTGCGTCTCATGTTGCGGACACCAAAACTGACTCTGAAGTGAACTTGACATGTTTTATATTGATGTTGGATATTTTGTTAAAACAGGTAAGTTTGCAATGGTCTCGTAAACATTTAAAAATTGCGAACATGCGTATGTTAGGGTTAAAACATGGGAGTTTAAACTTAAGCTCTAAATATTTAACAAATTGAGTACACCAACGAAAACTATGAATCAATATGAATAATTTATTAGAAGTATACCTTTAAAAATAGAATTTTTATTTCCTTATACTCAGCAATGGCAAATAAAATAGAATTGTAGATTATAACAGTACTTGTTGTGTATTAGCGGCCCTGTTATTTCATTGGGGGTTTTCCAAGGTTCAAGGCGAAACTGAAAATAATAATTTTCCTTTCATTAGATTAAAATTTTTACTTGCCCAGTAAATTTTATCTATTTAAATATAAGTCAAATTTGATCATTCTAATGCTCCTTTTAATCACGCATAGTGTAGTGCGATTGTGAAAATAATTAAGAATGTTAACAGAGCATATCTTATTCTTGTAACTGAGAATGTTTTTATGATTAGGGGAAGTGGGAATAATAAGGTAATTTCTACATCAAAGATTAAGAAGATTACTGCAATTAGAAAAAAATCATAAAGGAATGGGATTCGTAAAAGAGGGCACCTAGGGCTTAATGCTGGGCTGTTCGTGTTAATATCACTCCATGTTTTGTTTCTGATTCTAGGCCGCGACCTCATGCAGCCAATTGTCAAAGAAGTGATAGTGATTATCGTCACCAATATCTTGCATTAAAAATTACGCTTTGTAGGTTTTACCAAGGATTTATAGGGTTGGGGAGGAGAATTTGCAACTCTAAAAAGTCCCTATTGAAACGTGTTACATTAATTCCTGTTAGTTCCATACGAATTTTCAGAAGATGCCACACGTTTCATCTGGTAATTTTTGCTCATTTTTCATCCCTAATCTATAGTAAATTACACTACAAGTAATCTAAACTAAATAATAATTAAATACATGCTAGTTTAATTTTAGGCTGAAAACTGAGTAGAAATTCCCACATAAAACTCATGGCGCCCTCTATAAACTTAGACCGAACTAAGAGGAATGAATCTAAGACGTTTCAGTACGGGGGTCTCAGTCACAAATTCTCATCCCCAACCCTAGAAATTCTTGGTTTTACCTAATAGCTAACTGCAGAAAATATCAATCGTGCTGCAATTAGTCCGGTAGCATTGTAGTTAACAAAAAATAGTGTTGAAACTACCTTGAAGCAAGTAAGCAGTATCGTTACTTCAAGCAAAGGCCGATTGCGGTAGACATTTTGCATCCCTGCCTCCTGGCTCAATGCCAATACATACCCGTGCTGAGAAGTTAACGTCTGTTAGCATTGCTTTGGTAAATAGATGTTGAATCAACTGGTCTGGAGCTGGGAAATGAAACCCGCAGCTTTTCTCGCAGACGACCTTTTAACAAGCAGTGGAATACGAAGTGAGCGTAGACCCCTTCATGTCCTCAGGTGCAGATCCCGAGGTGGGCGACGGGAGCAATGACCTCTCACCACCCACCACCCAAATAATTCACTGAATTACACATCAACTGTTACAAGATAATGTTGTTATTTTAAAAATTTTCTCTGACTGTATAATTCCTAATAATTAAATTTATTAGCATAATTATTACATAAATGGTTCTGCTGTTAATCTTTTCTCGCTTTTTCCCTCATTTTTATTCCCTCATTTTTTGAAAGGGGGAAATTATGATTTCAAAAACTTGTGAAAACAAATCCACATTTGTGCTTTCCTAGGGAGCATAGCCGTGTCGTGTTTCTCCTAAATGCCGTGCAGTCGAAGATTGCTGACTGAGGGCTAATAAAATATTTCTCCGAGTCGTTAACTCTCCATTAACTGCTGCAGGCTGCGACTGTGTTGCCTTAATAGAGGGTTTGGGAAGTCTGTCTTTACGGCTTGGCAAGATGGCTCAGAAATCAGGGGTGTCCGAGTTGTGATCTGCAGTTTGTTGATTCCCGTCCTGGTCACCATATTTCAATGAAATATAAGTCGGTAACAAAGGCTTACCGAATCTTTAAATAATTTTAGTGTAAGATATTTGCTGTGGTGCGCTTGTGTTTCTTTTACACTTGCAAACTATTGTATAACAATGCTCAGCAGTGAAGCTATCATTTCTACGGTCAGTAATTCATTTCTCGTAACTGTATATACCGTAAATTGCCTATTAACAGTCCTGGCAAAGCTGTGATCCTTCCCTTTCCCCTAAAATGCTTTAAGGTCACTAGGTTATAACTAGTGTAATACTGAAACTAAGTTATGTCACGATTTCTTACCTTCATCCATTTTACATCGCAATTTTTCTGCGAGAAATTGACTTAAAAACTTTATACATTCTAGGAAATCAATGTTTCACCCCTTAAATCGAAATTTTTCTGCATCAAAATTAACTAAAAGCTTCATATAGAAAGCAAACTAAATAAACTGGTAAACCTATAAACTAAATTCCTGAATAAATGAGAATAAAGGCATTGCGTAAATGCTAGACCGAAGCCAGATCACGTACAGGAATGATCACATAAGTCCCCGATTTTCTGCAATGGCGTTAGGCATAAACAACCTCCCTGTACAGAAGTAAGATTCGAATTACAACTCGGTTACGGTCCACCCCCTTTTTTATTAAATTAATTTTAACAGTTCATTTATGGTTCTAGTTCATGTAAAAATGCTGTGGCGTGGAAGCCTATAACATAAAAATTGTCTGTGTTTCAGCTGGAATTGCAAGAAGTGGATCCTCATCAAGGTATGGAGCACATTGTTTCACGCGAATCCCTGGCACTCATTGAAGACATGGTTCGTTGTCCCTGGGTTGGAAACCACTCGTGCAAAGATAACACCACTCACGACTGTATAGGCTGCGAATTAGCCACTACATTTTACCAACTGTCACTTGATGTTATAGCATATATCTCTCCAGTCATGGAAATCAGAAAAACTGAGGTATGCCACGCCACAGCACACCTTTCTCTTATTCGATATTTAAAAGTGCCTGTAATTATTTAGTTACGAGTCTTTCATAGGTTACTCTATTGTTGTTTCACCACGCCCGTTAAATCGTTCATACAATGTTATGTATTTGCTATCACTTTACAAGATATGTGTTGTGTGACTGGAATATTATATAATTTTTCTAGTGTTCCGTATCTATGTATGTAAGTGAGGGGCATTTTGTCTCACATCTTCTCGCTGGATGTAGCAACATGGCTCACAAACTCACAACGTTCACACTACCAAAAAATTGAAAACTAGGCATATAATGGAGTTCTGAAGATTACAATTGCTCGGATTACATTTGCTAATGTTGTATAGATTAGTTCATTTTTTTTGTATTCACTGGGCAGAAATCTATATGATTTCTGCCTAATGCCCCACACGGTAGTGCTTTGCTGTTTCACGTATACAAATTCTGCCCAGAGCTCTACCTCGAATTGCCCCCCCCCCCCCAACCAAAAATGTTTGGGGTAGGAATTTCATCTTCTAAGTCATGAGTTCACTGCTCCAAATTTCCTTGTCATGGAATGTCAACAAAATCAGAAAAAATTGAGGGAGTATCGTGTTTCAGAAAGACACACAAATCTAAAAATCAGTCGAGTATTAAGGCCCTTTTCACTCGACCAACAATATAGTATATTTAATGACGACTTACATGTGAAAACATTACTCGTTTCACAAGATCACTGCCAATAATTTCACTGTAATTGGTTTTTGTTGTAATCGGGTATGTTTGAAACAAATTCACTGTTTGTCAACTGAAATTAGAGAAATTTCTAGAAATAAAACTGGGCCCTGTTTCTACCTTGTGCCATATTATGTAAAGTCACGGTTAGTGAAATTGGACGCTTGTTAAGGGCCTGCAGGCAGGGTTTGATGACACATACCACTTTGCTCGTGTGATACAGTACCTTATGTTTTTGAAGGATCTTAATATTTGGTTGGTATTACCACACAAACTGCTACGTGTAAAAACTAATGCATGAGACTGTACAGCAGCAGTGCCATCATTTCCACTGCCCGTACTTCACTGCATTATTGACATCACGAATTCACAGTGGCACGGATTGCAGGTTTAAAACTCTGCAAAGTAATTTAACCCTGTTAATTATTAAACACAAGTAGCAACAAAAATATGTCCCTATACCGGGCATGAAAAATATGTCTTATGGTACGCGTCACAAGCATCTGAAGCATCCTTGGAGCTTCGTTATAGATTAAAAACGGATTTAATCTTAACCTATAAAATTCTTCACAGTAAACTCCAAATGGCTCTTCCATTCTTCGAAATCAACGCTATAACACGAACAAGGGGGAACAGTTTTAAGCTAATCATCCCAAAATACAAACTAAATTGTAGACAGAACTTCTTTGCATTGCAGGTAATTCCAGCCTGGAATTCACTAACTTATGAAACTGTTTTAGCCTCCTCTGTAAATACCTTCAAGAGGTTACTTGACATGGCAAACTTGACGGCTTTTATGAAAATACCTGAGCCTTTTATCTTGGGCCTTTTATCGTGAGGCTGGCTGTTAGTGGTCCTCGGACCCTTTCCTGATTCGTTGTCTCTACAACAAATTATATTATTACTAATATTATTATAATGGTGGTTTTTAAATAACACAACGGTTGTCTATATGACTACGTTGGAAAGCTTCCTTCCATGAAAATGACTGAGTTAATGACATTATTATCGCCTTGTTGCAGACCGATTAACAACGTGGTGGTAATAAAGCACACAAATATTTCATTACTTCTCACAATATTGTTTAGGTTCCAGACGAGACCGAAGTCGTGGGGAGTGATGAATCTTCACGTCGGGGTTCTCCCAGTGATGAGCAGTTCCCGCTTCCTTCTATACAACCTACCGATTTGCCCATGTTCTCTCATGAACTGGAAGACGGCCAAGAGTTCGGCGTCCAGCAAGTGTTCACGGCAACTGTGCAGACCGTGTTAGACGCAGAACTGGACACAGTTGCCATTATGCCAACTGAAGAAGTAGTAAAGGCGGTTGCTAGAGCTGTTACGTTAACAGAAACGGATGTTGGTGAGTTAATACGTGCATGGTTTGTTAAAGACTGTTATTTTGGTTTACCAAAATGCTAGTTTGGTTGTGTATGGAATTTGTAGACTCAAGTTTATTCTGCGCCACAAATCTGCCATTTTAAAGCTATAAAGCATATCATTCAAAGGTGTGCTGTTTGAATTTCAAAGTACTAAGTAGTGACATGGCCAAAATGCCTGCCAGCAAGTTTTTCTTTCCACCTGCGGTCACTCAGCCTTAACGGCATCTAGTAGGTTTTGTTTGAGCAATGAGGTGGTGACGTGTTAAGCAAGGCCTTGTAATTGTGATTAAATGTAGGAAATCGGTTGCAGCTTTTGGCTCTAATAACTGTATATTGAATGGCAACTTGACGGGTTTATTCTTTTGTTCTTTTGTTTTCCATTAATCTAGTTTATTTTCGCTTTAAAGTTAACGATAATGAAATTAGGCTATGTAGGTTGCATGGTTATCATAAGAAGAAGGTTGATTTGGCCTATAACGACCAGTGGCGTAACTTAGTCAGCGTGGGCCATGGTGCAAGAAATTGGAGTGGGGGCCCCTCCTTCCCCGCACCACCCCATATGACTAAGGACGACTAAATGGTATCAAGTCCCCTGCCTCCCCCGCCCTGTCACTTCCCCCTCACCCCGTCTCCTTATTATCATCCCCCCCCCCTCCGTCTCCTTAATGTAAAATTGAAGTAAAGTTTCCTTGCACACCGAATTTCGTTCGACAGTATGCCAAAGACTTGTTAACCGATCTTGTGCTATGCTGCTTTCTAAATTAAACCCCCGTCCACACTTGAAAAAAAAAATCCTGGACCTGAGCCTGATTTGTCCGCACTGGGCCGGACCTGGATGTTCATGTCCTGGTCAAAAGCGGGACATCAGACCGCGACCCCGTGCATTTAAAATGTGGACGTGGTCGGTGTGCGGAGCCACGCTCCATGGAAATGTTTTGACGGCAGTGCTGATAAACAATATCGAGATAAAAGGAAAGCACAGAAGGGGAGGGGAGAAAAAACAAGGACAGCGCCGAAAATGTTGTAGCGAGAGAAAAGATATTAAAGCCCGGGCCCTGGCCGCGATTTAGGGGTCCTGTGTGGATGGGGTGTGGAAAGACGAGTGTCGGGTTTTCTCTTTTTATGTTGCCTAGTTTGAAAGTCCAGGTCCTGAACCGAAACGTGGTGTTCGGGGTCAAGTGTGGACTCACCTTAAGATTAAGTTTTGGAAAACGATTGTTCAGCAGTTGACATCTGCACGGGAACAAGTAAGGAAAATAGAGCAAGCCTTTCACACGTCTGCATTGCAGTTTTCACATGCTAATATGCAGAGAAATATAGGAAAAGATTGGACAACCCGTGGATACAAGCAATAGTAACTGAGATGTAAACCAACAATAAAGCCGTAAAATTAATACTTTATCTCAAAGGTAAACTGCAGTTTACTTTATCTTCATTTACTTTCGTGTCTACTGCAGTCCCCAGATGCTACGACGGGTATTGCTTTATTACTCGGTCATTCTTTTTTCTTCATGTTCTGTCATGTTACCAAACCGAAAAATAAACTTTTCAACATAAAGCAAAGCAGGAAACGTACACCATACTACCACTGGATCATAACATAATAGGAGGATTTACAGTTTTTTGTCAAAATGTATTTACTGCTTTCCTATTCTTAAGGACGAAAGCTAGCCACCGGGTAGTAAGGGTCTAATGCTTACCAGCCTCTTACTGACAAAATATTACACCTAGACCCTGACTGTCAAAGCTTGTCCGTGTTCCTTGTAGGTTTTGACTTTTAGACCCTTACTCTTAACATTTAACGTTTCCTTTTGTTGTTTATTAATACCTGTTACTTTTAGAATTGTACCTAAACTATAAAACAGTACAGCTGACGGTAGGCTACTGCCTGCACCGAGAAGAATGCACTATACACCCACTTTAGAGTTTGAGTACAACTTCCTTTTTTTATTTTTCTTTCACATGTTTTATTTTTTTTTTATTGAAGGAAATCAGGCTATAATAAGCATAATTTCAAAATGGCTGACTCATTACAAGATGGCGTGGATTACAGATTACTAGTTACGATGGCACGTTCACTGTTTGACGCGGTATCAACTGTATCGTCTCCGACCTAAATTTGAACGAAATGGGACAATACACATAATTTCAAAATGGATCCCCAATTTCAAGACGATGGCCATTAGATATTACTACTGACTATGGCATATTCACTGTTTCACTTGGTATCAACTATTTCGTCTCTGTTCTAAATTTGAAGGAAATCTAACGATAATAAGCATAATTATTTCAAAATGGCCCTGATTTCAAGATGG